>CP139503.1:342307540-342482809 GCA_021014915.2 Artemisia tridentata subsp. tridentata | reverse complement strand
TCAAGTCATCATCATTTTCTTTCCATTTAACTTCAATTGGTCCGTCCGTCTCAGTTTTTGACACTGTCAGGTTTGGAAGATTTTCCTCGAAAAACGGAAGTAACGGAGTTTGCTGTTCATTGCTTATATTGGATTTTAACAAGCGCATAGCAGTAAGCAATCTTTCAATCTCCATGTCACGAATTGTCCTTATTGCAGTACTCTGGCACCCAACTGAACAAGAACATTAAGAAACTAGTTAATACAGCAATAACCTAGTGTCTCTACAACAAGCTACTTGTCGTCCTTCAATTTAATGAGCAAAAACTACATACCAAGTTTAAATATTGAAGCTTTCAGTACTTGACTCAGAAAAGTTAAAACATAACATCTTATATTGTAACCTCCTAAGAACATACTTAATAATAAGAGGTTACGATAGACTTATTCATAACCGCTGACAGTTAAGTCAAGCCCATCCGGGATCAGTTTAACACATCAAAATTTCATCATCCAAGCGTTTTCATACCAAAACGCTATAAACATTACTAAACCAAGTCTTTCCTTTTAAGAAACCCAATCGTTTTCATAACAAAATACTAGAGATATAAAACAAAAACGTATACCTTCTTGCTCAACGAAAGCATCTTCTTCCAAACGCCCATTCGTATCAACATCACATTGAGTATCATTCTCATTCACATTAGACGCTTCGGGCTTTTTAGCAACCTTCTTCGCCTTCCGCTTAGGCATCAGAAATGCATAAAAGATGCTCTCACAGCACAGCTTACCCAAATTCAAACACCCCAAGTGGCAACTCGATACGCTAGAAACCAAACTGCAGTAACATAAGAGAATTAGTTCAGACATTTCATCGAACAAGTTTAGTGCATTAAAAATTACAAATTTAAGCAAACGAGATCAAGTAAAAAAGTTACCTTCAGCTGAAACGTAAATCCAGTCGCCGGTGAAGAAACGCTAACGGTAAGTTTCCGGCGAGCGATTGGGTCTTTGAGAATGGAAAATTGAAGTGAACTGAGCGCTAACAATTTGGGGGTTTTTCTGGGTTTGTGATTTTGAATTTTGTGGTTTTTGTGTGATTTAGTCCTCTGAGTATGCGTGTGTTCTAAATATGGACCCTGCTACTTTAGAGTTTAGCCATCTCATATTGCCACGTCATTACCGATTTGCCAACAATATTTTCATATTTTGTAATGATAATTTTTTTTAGAAAAAATTACACGGATGGTCCTTGTGGTTTACACGGATTTCATGTTTAGTCCCTATTTCGTTTTAATTACACCAGAGATACCTATTTTGTGAAACGTTGCACACTTTTGGTCCCTAAGTTGGATGAACCGTTAGTTTGACCGTTAAGTATATAAATATTATCTGCCCGTTAGTCCCTCCATTAGTATTTTTTGCATCGTTAATCCTATTTTTTAAAATGAATTAAAAATAGCACAACCATTACTACCACCACCACCGCATGATTCCCTATATTAGTGTTATAGGGAATCATATATTAGTGTTAAAAATAGCTCATAGATTATCAACAACGCATAGCACAAAAAAATGATATATTAGTGTTATCAACAACAAAAACTCGTAGATTCATCCAGATCTGAAAATCACGCAACCCACTACAAATTTTTAGTCGAGTAAATCACAACGAGATCTGAAAATGTTGAACACCCACGAGATCTGGTGGTGGTGGTAATGGAGATGGAGATGGAGTATCGGCCGGATCTGGTGGTGGAAGGTGGTGGTCAATAGATCTGATGATGGTGGTGGAAGGTGGTGGTCAACAGATCTGCTGGTGGTCAAGAACAATGGTTGTGTGGTGGTGGTGGTGGAAGGTGGCTGGTCGTGGTGGTGGTGGAAGGTGGTTGGTCGGATCTGGTGATGGTGGTGGAAGGTGGTGGCGCCGGATTTTTAAGAGAGAAAGGGTGGTGTGTGAGGGAGTGAAATGACAGATAAGTCTTTTATATAAAAGAGATGGTATTTTTTAATAATAAGACAAAGTATCACATCAGTTAACGCAGGGACTAACGATACAAAAAAATATTAACGGAGGGACTAACAGGCAAATAATATTTATAAACTTAACGGTCAAACTAACGGCCATCCAAAATAGGGACTAAAAGAGTGCAACGTTTCACAAAATAGGTATCTCTGACGTAATTAAAACGAAATAGGGACTAAACATGAAATTCGTGTAAATCACAAGGACCATCCGTGTAATTTTTTTTTTTTTTTAATTATCCTACAATATCCTCTTACACATAATAATTTTTTTTTTTTTTTTATTATTCATTCTTTTTTGCATTCAAACCATCAATTCTAACAATTATCAGGATCATGTGAGTAGGCTGGTGACCTTGGTGTCATATCATGTCACCAGCTCCCTCTATGGTGCCACAACCACACTAGAGTTCGTGTCGTCGTACCCATCAGCTCACGTGGCGAGGTTATGTGTAGACACATGGCACCAGTTTTGTTGGAAATGGTGGTGTTTTGTGTTGAGTGATAGATTCTATTGTTATAAGAAAAAGTGTTGAGGTGACAGAACTTTTTTCACGGCACCATACAATACCTTGTGGTCTAACGGTTTTGCAGTTTTGCGAATGCAAATTATTTTAATATAATTTAAATTTAACAGTTATTTATTTTTATATAGGGAAGTGATTGGGAGGCGTAAATATGTACCTAAATGTATGCCTAAAACTGCATGACATCATCCTATTGGCTACAGCCAAGGGACCAACTTTTTCACAAAACAACAAGATCACGCCACATAGTTTTAGGCATGAAATTAAGCACATCTTTTAAGACTCTTAATCTTTTCCTTTTATATATGCTATAATCTCATACATACATCAGTTTTGATATAAAAGCTACAAATTTTAATTCATAACAATATTTTAAAGATTGTTTCATTTGACAAGTTGAAATTAAAGATCAAGTTCAAGAAGCATTTGATGTGTGGGAAGTTAAGTTGGGATAAAAGAATGTTGTTTGATTTGAATGTTCAAGAAGAATGTTACTCTGGAATCAAAACACTGCCTCTGAAGGAGTGTTTGGGACAATCAATTACTTCTTTGTCAGAGTTATTGCAACCACTGCAGTGTTCAATACCTTGTATCTTGGAGTCTCTCTGATATGACTGTACCTTCCTAGTACCCGTATTCTTGCTATTTGGCCTTGGGAGGAAATAGTGAAGGATATGGTGAAAAGAAGGAGGTCTACATTGGAGAGATGTACCATAAAGTAGGGTTGTTACTGTGAAGGGTAAGTGGCTTGGCAGGGTGGTGTATGATGGGGGGAATAGAGAGGTGTGAAAGATGAACCTTCTTGGTCTCCTTAATACATCACCACAGGAGGAATGGTTGGCTTCCCTCAAGGTATGTGTTTTGTTGTTTATATGTGGTAATTGGGGTGAGATTGGTATCCTGATAGCAATTAGAAGTCACGAATTGTACGCTTTCAGATCGATTAAATTGGAGTGTATACCAATTAACGACCGGATAAAATCTAATTGATTCAAGTTTGTGAATGATTATATGTTTGCAGTAATTCGTTATGATCAAAAATCGTTTTGATCAGCCTCTCTTATCTATATCTCAAAATAGAGAATATATTAGACCCTTTATAGGGTCGGTTATTGGGTTCTGATAACTGCAAAATGGTTATATTAACTGTAACCAACTATCAGCAGAATCTACACAATCAGCAGGAACGCTGCACTATCGGCAGGAACCATACACTATCGGCAGAAACCACATCAGCAGAAACCATGCACTATCAGCAGGAACCACGCTATCAGCAGAAACCATCTGCTATCAGCAGGAACCATATCAGCAGAAACGAGCATCAACTTTATATGTTTTATTTGGTGAAAAAACAAATTCTAATGAATTTCTAACATAGCAATGTTATACCAAATAAAAAATTTTCCAGGTCAGCCAGGGGCTCTGCCCCTTGGACCCTGCCAGGGGCTGCCGCCCCTTGGACCCTGCTTCTCTCAGGGGCGTTGCCCCCGAACCCCCACCAAGGGGGCTACGCCCCCTTGGAACCCCCGTTAGTCCAGTTAATATCCAAATAAGTGTCGACCCTTATTTGCATATTAAACTCAATCTATTTTACACTAAAATACCAACAAACCTCCCCCATTTTAGTGTAATCATAAATTAACTAACTAGTTCACAGCAAACAATCAAACTAATGCATAAATGAAATGTCGAGACGATTGAATTTCACATTAGTATATTACACATTCCAAATATTCGGATATCAAGGTTTCCCGAAAGATTGAACCTTGTAATATCACTATTGAATACATGAAGATAATATACACATTAGTTTTTCATACACAATATCTTACTTGACACATTATTTTACTAGCCTATGTCCCTCTCCTTTCTTTAAGTACATCGAAGCCAAGTCCCAACTTCTTGAAGCAGCTAAACTTCGTACTCAAATAGGTAATTCTTTTAGTCTTGCACCTGCAAATGCAATTTTTCAAAAGAATTATTAAGAAGAACTCTTCAACCTTCCTTATCTTGCAGTACCGAACACATACCTTTGAGATAATTTAATGTTGTGTTCCAAACTCTAGATGTTAAGCTTTCCACATTCAAAATTCAGCACCTAACGTCATATTAGATGGTGAATTGGGTATCTCAACATGAGAGTTTTCATATGGACTTTAAACCCAATCCCACAGCTGATCCTTTCCCGAGATCTCTACATAACCCTTTGGTTAAATGATCAGCTAAATTCCGATGAGTTGCAATCCACTCAACGGATATGACACCATGCATTATGAGCTCACGAACCATGCTGTGTCTCACACCTAAGTGTCTTGACTTGCCATTATACACTTGACTATAAGCCTTAGCCAACGTAGCTTGACTATCACACCTGATAGAAATAGAAGAAATAGGCTTTGGCCATAATGGAATTTCATAAATCAAATTCCTTAACCATTCAGCCTCATTACCAGCCGCTGCCAAAGCAACAAACTCAGACTCCATTGTTGAGTTTGTAATGCAAGTCTGTTTCTTAGATGCCCAACTAATAGCACCTCCCCCAAGAAGGAACACCCATCCAGATGTAGAAGAATGATCTTCTTTATTGGATATCCAACTTGCATCACTAAAACCTTCAATAACAGAAGGAAATCCGATGTAAGTTAACTTATAATCCATAGTTCCTTTTAAGTATTGAAATACTCGATCCAAAGCTCGCCAATGAAATGTACTAGGATTGCTAGTAAACCTACTAAGCTTGCCAACTGCATAAGCAATATCCGGCCTGGTACTTATCATAGCATACATTAAGGATCCAATCCTTTTCGAGTATTCTAGTTGTGACACCGCTTTACCTTTATTAGGTAATAGCTTTACTTGTGAATCCATGGGAGTACTTGTGGGAGAACTTTCCTGGAAATTGAACTTATCCAAGATCTTCTCAATATAGTGTGATTGAGAGATTGAAATACCCTTGTTCTCACGTATGATCTTAATACCTAAGATCACTTCCGCCTCCCCCATATCTTTCATAGCAAATTTAGATGACAAGAATTCCTTTGTCTCATCAACTTGATCTTGGTTAGTACCAAAGATCAACATGTCATCTACATACAAGCATATAATGACTCCATTTCTAGAATCATCAAATTTACTATAAACACACTTGTCAGCTTGATTTAAAACAAAACCACTTGACAACACAATTTCATCAAATTTTTGATGCCATTGTTTAGGAGCTTGTTTTAACCCATAAAGAGATTTAACCAATTTACACACCTTGTTTTCATGTCCAGGCATAACAAACCCTTCGGGTTGTTTCATGTAAATCTCTTCATCTAATTCACCATTCAAGAATGCAGTTTTCACATCCATTTGGTGAATTACAAGATTGTGTATAGCAGCTAATGCCAATAACAATCTAATAGTAGATATCCTAGCAACCGGAGCATAAGTATCGAAATAATCAATACCCTCTTTTTGTCTAAAGCCTTGGATTACCAACCTGGCTTTATATTTATCAATAGTACCATCTACTTTCATCTTCCTTTTGAAGATCCACTTACATCCTAATGGTTTACACCCAGGAGGTAAATCAGCCAATTTCCAAACTTTATTTTGCAAGATAGAATCCATCTCATCTTGGACTGCTTCTTTCCAAAAAGCAACATCCCTTGAAGCCATTGCTTCACCATATGTCATTGGATCTTTATCAACATTGAAACAATATTGATATTGAAAATTAATTTCATTCCTTGATCCTTCAACTAAGTATAGTTGAAAATCATCACCAAAAGTTTTGGTTTTTCTTACTCTTGTACCCTTTCTTGGTTCAGTGCTAGTTGATGGAATATCCTCGGTATTAACCGGTTCCTTCGAACTATGAATCATGTCCCTTGGCCTAGGTATAGATGTGAATCTTTCTTCATCAAAGATTGCATCTCGTGACTCTATCACCGAGTTCACAGAAACATACTCATTTGATTCTAATACATAGAATCTATAAGCATATGAGTTTTCAGCATACCCAATAAATATGCAATCTATACCTCTTTCACCTAAAGTTTTCCTTTTAGGTTCCGTGAGCCTAACCACAGCCCTACATCCCCAAACCTTGAGAAAATTCAAGTTTGGTGCTTTCTTGTGCCAAAGTTCATAAGGGGTTTTCTTGTTGCTTTTACCGGGAATACGGTTTAGCAAGTAACAAGCCGTTAACATGGCTTCTCCCCAAAATCCTTCACTTAACCCAGAATAAGATAACATTGAATTCACCATTTCTTTCAATGTCCTATTCTTTCTTTCAGCTACACCATTTTGTTGTGGTGTATATGGAGCAGTTGTTTGATGTATTATTCCAGTAGATTGAAAATATACCGGATCATAATACTCCCCTCCACGATCAGTACGTAATATTTTTACCAAATCCTTTTGATGAAGCTCTACCTCTTGTTTATAAATACGAAATTTATCAAGAGCTTCATCCTTTGAATGCAATAAATAAATATAGCAATAACGTGATGCATCATCAATAAAAGTTATGACATATTTCTTGTTTCCTAGAGATGGAGTAGCATGCAAATCACATAGATCACTATGAATAAGGTCTAACAGTTTGGATTCACGATTTGCTGTTTTAAATGGTTTTTTAGTGATCTTAGTAAGCATACAAGTTTTACACTTATTATGGTCTAACTCAATAGATGGAATCATACTCATTTTAGACATCTCTTTCATTCTTTTATAATGAACATGTCCTAGTCTAGCATGCCATAGTTCCATGTTACTAAGTTTAACACTAGAAATAGAATCAACCATACAAATCGAATTAAAAGTAGAAGGCATATCTAAATTAAGCATAATCATCCCATTACACAAATAACCAAATCCAACAAAAGAACCATGTTTCGACAAGATATACTTATCGGATTCTAACACTTGTTTGTACCCACAATTATTTAATAACACACCGGACAACAAGTTTTTCCGGATACCGGGCACATATAAAACATTACATAACGAAATTGTTTTTCCAGAAGTAAAAGTTATATCTACTAGTCCAATTCCAAGTATTGGTTCTGTTGCGACATTTCCCATTGTTAAAACACGTCCATCATTAATAGTTGCAAGTTCCTTGAACCATCTTCGGTCCTTGCACACATGACATGTCGCACCAGAATCATACCACCAAGCAATTTCATCATCCTGTACATAGAATGATTCACAAATTAATGATACATAATTCAAATCCGAATTATTATTAATTGTTAATATTGTACCTGCTTGTTTTGGATCTCCTTTGGATCCACCACTAGTACCAGCCTCGTTTTTGCCTTTTCCACTACGGCAATCACGCTTGAAATGTCCAGGTTTCCCACATTTCCAACAGCCCCCATCGTTGGACTGTTTTGCTTTCTTTACACTTCCCTTTTTGTGATCGTTACCTTGAAACTTTCTTTTCTTGTTCTTGTTATTCGAACCCTTTTTGAAACTAGAATTAGTTTCTTCAACCATATTGACATTAGATCCGCCAATATCCTTGTCCTTTTCATTCACCCATGTTTTCTCCATTCGTCTACACCCTTCCTCAATACTTATGGCACTTCCCAACTCAACCAAATTGTATTCTTCCTTCTTATGTTTCAAATTATTTTTGAAATCCTTCCAAGAAGGCGGAAGTTTGTCAATAATAGATGCTGTCGCAATGGATTCATCCATTTTTAAACCATGTTGGGTAAAGCGACCAAGTATACTAAGACACTCATTATATTGTTCCATAACAGAACGTCCATCTATCATTTTGTAATTCATGAAATCACTAACTAGGAATTTCTTACTGGATGAATCTTCTGCCATGTACTTGGCCTGAAGCATGTCCCATAATTCTTTTGCAGATTCAATGTTTTGATAAATATCAAAAAGAGTATCACACATACCGTTTAAGATTGTTCCACGACATATGAAGTCATCATTCCAGAACTTGTTGCGTTTTCTGATTTGATCAATGGTTTCACCCTCCACTTCCTCCGGTGCTGGTGTTGTCAAAACGTACACAACTTTCATAGTTGTTAGCAAGAATTGCATCTTTTTCTGCCATCTTCGAAAATCCTGCCCTTCGAATTTGGCTAACTTCACAAACTTTGATGTCATATCACGTACAGATTCGCCTGCCATCTTGTGAATTTAATCGATCTTTGTTGTTTATGTGTGGTAATTGGGGTGAGATTGGTATCCTGATAGCAATTAGAAGTCACGAATTGTACGCTTTCAGATCGATTAAATTGGAGTGTATACCAATTAACGACCGGATAAAATCTAATTGATTCAAGTTTGTGAATGATTATATGTTTGCAGTAATTCGTTATGATCAAAATCGTTTTGATCAGCCTCTGTTTTCTATATCTCAAAATAGAGAATATATTAGACCCTTTATAGGGTCGGTTATTGGGTTCTGATAACTGCAAAACGGTTATATTAACTGTAACCAACTATCAGCAGAATCTACACAATCAGCAGGAACGCTGCACTATCGGCAGGAACCATACACTATCGGCAGAAACCACATCAGCAGAAACCATGCACTATCAGCAGGAACCACGCTATCAGCAGAAACCATCTGCTATCAGCAGGAACCATATCAGCAGAAACGAGCATCAACTTTATATGTTTTATTTGGTGAAAACAAATTCTAATGAATTTCTAACATAGCAATGTTATACCAAATAAAAAATTTTCCAGGTCAGCCAGGGGCTCTGCCCCTTGGACCCTGCCAGGGGCTGCCGCCCCTTGGACCCTGCTTCTCTCAGGGGCGTTGCCCCCGAACCCCCACCAAGGGGGCTACGCCCCCTTGGAACCCCCGTTAGTCCAGTTAATATCCAAATAAGTGTCGACCCTTATTTGCATATTAAACTCAATCTATTTTACACTAAAATACCAACATGTTTCTAAGCAACTGAAGCCATTCTTTAAAGATGGAAATGTAGGTTGCTTAAAAGAGCTCTTGACTGGAAGGGTTTGGGTTCCCAGTGAAGCCAGTAACCTCTTTTACCTCTTTTACTGTGGTTGATGGTTGAGTGATTGAGGTAGAAGGTAAGCTGGAAATGTATACTGGATGGTATAGTGCATTTAAAGGTGAATTGGACATGATCAGAAGGTGAAAAGTGTCAGAATGATTGTTAGAGTTGTTGTTTAGTATCTGTTTCTAGTATGTAAGTGTTGTATGTTTGTAGTGTTGTATCAGATTTTGGGAGATGTGCAAAAATCTTGATGTTATTATGTACTCAATTTGGAAGTATATATAAATTCACCTTTTGCACTAAAAAAAAAAAAAAGTTGAAATTAAAGATAATATTAATACGTTTTTATGCAATTTCCCCTTTATAAAATTGAAATTGAAGATAATATTAATAACTTTTTATGCAATTTGCCTTTTATAAAATTCATTTTATTCAGTTGGCACATTATGATTTCAATGTTGACTTATATTGGTCAATCAAGAGGCTCTACATTTTAATCGACTTTGTTATTGGTTCAATTTAGTTTTCAAAAATATATCTTTTGTGATTAAGCATCGAAATAAATGTTTTCTTTTATTGTGTTAAAGATCTTTTCAGTAATTTTAAAAATTGGAAACTACTATGACATTTGATGGATTAAGATCTCAAAAGGTTTCAATATACTAGGTTATGTTCACGAATATGTATAGTTTATCCTATTACAATTTAGTTTGAACATAAGAGATCGCCTTAAATTTATTGCAAGTGGTACTTCACAATTTTATCTTAAATTGAACCAATAACTCACAATAACGAGAATTCATGATTTATCTCTTTTCATAACAACATTAACATAGCTTATCGTGTCTAAATTCAACATACGTAGTAGAACCAAAAAATCTTGTGTGATAACATATTATGTTTGTTTTAACATCAGAGATCTTAATTTATACTAACATAGTTGTCAACAATTATTTAATATTGTACACTTAAATATAAAAAATATAAACAACAACAACAACAACAACAACAATAATAAAAATAATAATAACAATAAATACGATTGTTTCATGCTGCTGAAAATGGAATACTCCGTATAATGCTTCGTATTATACAATCATGAATAACCCATTTTCGCTTTTGACGAGGTGCGATTGTGGCGATCTTCCCTGATCGTCTCCTTCCGACTCCATCACAGAATTGATCTAACACCCTTAGTTATATCATCCATCCAACATCTCTGTTGGGTTTCTTTTCCCCCTCCTTTTTGGATTTCGGAATAGGTTTCGGTCTTGAAACCCTCCTCTTCTTCTTCTTAACTGATGTTGGTTATCTTAACTGCTGTTGGTTTTCTTTTTCTCTTTTGGCTTTGGATTGTGCTTCGGTTTTGGTTGGATTACCTTCCCCTACGTGGTGGTTATTGCGATTTCGGTTTGATCTTTCCTGTTGGCGATTTGTCATTGGGGAAGAAAGATAAAAACTGTTGCTAGTTGCAGGTTGTGTTGGGCCCCACGTTGGTACTTGCGGTTTGACTAATTCTTATTATTTTAATAATAGATTTGAGTGTCATTGCTTAGTTGCTGTTTTGGCTTGTGTGTATGTGTTGCGGTTTGACTTTACTAGTGGGCCCCGTGTTTTGATTGAAGTGGATATTTTTCGTTTTGCTTAAAATGGTGGGCCCCACGTTTTGACATTGATTCTTTTCTTTTTGCCGCCTATTGGTATAGCGGTTTGATCATTGGGGTGTATTTGTCTAAGTAAATAGCGGTTTGACTCTAGGCTACTAGCGGTTTAAAAAAAAAAAAGGGGGGAGGGGGGGGGGCTTGTGGTTTGGCTGGTGTTTCTCATTTGCCTCACTTTTGGTTATTATGACAATCTTACGGTTTCATTGTCCTTTTGCGGGTTTAAGTGGTTGCCAGGATGGTAGTGGAAATGGGCTCACCAAAACCTCATTGATTTCTCATCTCCGTGATCACCATTTCAGTGGGGAGGCTCTAGCCATCACCAAACTTTCTTTGGCCAATAATCTCGCTGTTTTTTAGGCTGCTGAGGTCACGTTGAAACGTATGGGCCTGTGGTTATGTGGAAATTGTTTTAAGATGCATACTCTTCGTTCGAAATGTCGACATGGATCTGATTTTGTGCCACCCCCTGATTGTGGCGATGGTGTCGTTAGGTTTGTCCTGTTTGATCTCGCCAAACCACAAGTCCCCTCTTCGGTTCAAATTGCTCGTGGTGAGGATTCGGTTTTGGTGGAGCATGATGGTTTTGATCTACACTTACTTGACACCTTGCTCTCCAAAGGGTTGCACACGGTTAAATCCACCCCCCCCCAAGTGTCGGTTGGGATTCTCTCGAGTACTGAAAGGAGCCCTCAATAAGGTGATCTGCACACCTGAGGACATTTCCTGTTGGGTTAGCCTGATAGCCCTGCCTCTCTGTCTCCTTAAAACCTTTTGCCCGAGGAGTAACATGGAGTGCAGGTCTGTTATTAAACGCCAACGCCAAGAAGAATACATCGCTAATGCCATTCGCTCTTGGGGTACGACTGGAGGTAGTTTGCAGCTTGTTAGAGAGGTTTTAGCCGAACCCTCCCCTGCATGGGCTAATATCGATGAGGATACTGTGGATTTGGGTGAGCGTAATATCAGGCAATGTAAGAGGAAGATTTGTGATGGTCATTATTCTGCGGCTGTTAGAGTTCTTTCTTCTTCAGGAGTTGCTCCTTATAATGATACTACTCTCGAGGATTTAAAAGCTAAACATCCTTTCAAGTCTGCTCCTGCTCGGCCTGATATACCGCTTGATCATCATAACCTCATTGCATCTCCTGCTGTGGTTCTTGATATGATTAGGAGTTTCCCCCGTGGTACCTCTTGCGTTCGAGATGGTTTGCGTACCCAACACCTTTTGGACTGTTTGAGTGGTGCTGCTGTGGCTGTTTCGGATTAATTAATTGCCTCTATCACCCAAGTAGTGAATCTGTTTCTCGGTGGCCAATGCCCCAGGGCGTTGGGTGAATACATTGCTAGTGCTCCCCTCACACCGCTGATTAAGCCAGGAGGTGGTATCCGTCCCATAGCTGTGGGGACCATTTGGAGGCGCTTAGTATCCAAGATTGGTGCTTCCATGATTGGTCATTCTTTAGATAGTTATTTGAATGATCTACAATATGGCGTTGAGGTGTCTGGAGGAGGGGATGCTATTCTTCACGTTGTGAATCGGTTCCTTGAAGAATGTGGAGATAAGGCGGGTCTTTCGATGTTGCTGGTGGATTTCAAAAACGCCTTTAATTTGGTGGATCGGGAGGTTATGCTACAGGAGGTTCGCCTTCGTTGCCCTGCTATTTCACGTTGGGTGGAATTCTGCTACTCTAGCCCAGCTAGACTTTATTATGGGGAACACATCTTATGGTCGCACCAAGGGGTGCAACAAGGCGACCCACTTGGACCTCTACTTTTTGCCTTAGTGTTACACCCCCTGGTTCGCAAAATTAGAGACTCTTTTGATCTTGCCCTCCAAGCGTGGTACCTGGATGATGGAACTATTATTGGTGATACTCTGGTCGTGGGGAAAGTCTTAGATCTTATTATGTCAGATGGACCTAGTTATGGCTTGCACCTTAACGTGGATAAAACTGAGGTTTTTTGGCCAACCGAGGATCCCAGAAGCAGGCTCGCAGGTGTTTTTCCGCCTAATATTGCTCGCCCTTTACGCGGTGTTAAATTATTGGGTGGGCCGGCCAGCGTGGACTTTGAGTTTAGTAGTGGGCTTGCTATGAAAAGGGTTGCTAAAACCATCGAGCTTATGGATGCCGTTGCTAGGCTTAATGATCCTCAATGTGAGTTGCTCCTTCTTCGTGCTTGTGCCGGTATTTCAAAGTTATACTTCTCTATGCGCACATGTTCTCCCCGGGTCTTTGAGGGTGCCCAGACTTCGTTTGATGCGGTGCTTCGTTCCTCTATGGAACGTATTGTCACTGCATCTGGATCTGGGTATGGGGATTGGCAATGGAGATTGGCCACGCTTCCGTTTGAGTTTGGGGGGCTTGGCATATATTCTGCAGGTGATGTCTTGAATTATGCTTTCCTTGCGTCTAGACTCCAATCTGCTAGCTTACAGGCTAAGCTCCTCCAACAGTCTGGCATAGTAAATCATGGATCTTCCTTTAATGACGTTCTGTGTACTTTTAACGCGAAAATGGAGTTCGACCTCTTAAGTAACCCGAATGAGATTGCTGCCCCCAAACTTATGAAGAAATTGGCAGATATATATTTCACACGTGTTACTAAAACGGCTGAATCCACTTTTGGCCTATCCGCTCGACAGATGGCGCTTTGGAGATCGCAACGAGAAGACTACACCTCCGATTGGCTTAGGGTGGCCCCGATATCTGGGTTGGGGCAGACTATGAACGCTAGAACTTACCGGTGTGTTTTATGCTACCGCCTGGGTGTCCCCCTGTTCTCGGTCCAGATGCCGTGCTCTGCTTGTTCCAGGTTATTTGCGGGAGACATTTACGGGGACCATGATGTGTCATGTGCTGATATTTGCTCTCGGTCTGGGATCTCGGCTCGCAAAGAGGTTGACATTGGCCTTTGTGGAGAAAGAGACAAAAGCTTACGCCCAGCTGATGTATTGCTCTATTCTTGGGACGGTGGGCAGGATGTTTGTGTCGATTTGACAGGGTCGTCTCCTTTGACGCAATCGGGTATGGTCGATTTTGTGCCAGGACGAGTGGTGGTTGAAGCAGCACAGCGCAAGTTTGTCAAATATGAGAGCAAATGTGCCGACATTGGATATGGGTTTCTTCCCTTCTCATTCTCTTCCTTTGGGGAACTTGGGAAGGATGCAGCAACCCTACTGAAACGGATCCGAAAGTTCTCAGTAACTCAAGACATCGGATCGCGAGCCGCTGCTCATATTTTTAATAGGATTAGTTTTGCAATAGCTAGAGGAGTGGGAGCACAGTTAGTATCTCGGCTCCCCTCTAATTTCTTGTAAATCCTATTTTCTTCTAATGAAGTGATGTTTTATAATAATAATAATAATAATAATAATAATAATAATAATAATAATAAGGTTTTAATCTTAGGGACTATTTATGTAATTTCTGGATTCTTCAAGGACTGATCTTGCCATTTTTTTAAAAGATAATCTAAGGATTGGAGTTGACAATCTTTGATAGTGGGAGGACCTCGGATGACTTTTTGACCATTTTCCTTGTTCTCGGTTCCGGTTCTGAGCCTTTCCGTATCTCGTGCTTGTTTTCTTGATTTTCTTGTGTCTTTTGTCGGTTTTCACGATATCCATCCCTGCATAAACAAAAACACAAAAACACAATATCTTTTGGCATTTTGGTCGGGTTTTTGGTTATTTTGGTCCGGTTTTGGTCTAGAAATGGTATGTGTTTTAGCACATACCAAAATCCTCCAGACTAAGCTATTGCAATGTCCTCATCCAATATTATAAGACTCACGTTTTTGAAACCGAAAATTTCTAATCTCTTTTTACTAACTTTGAGAAGTAGCAAAATTTTCAAAAGAGATCAAGAAATATTAAGTTCTAAAAACTCCCCATTTTTCCTTTTATTCTATTTTTATATATTTTTTTTTATTATTCAAGTGACGGCTTTGTTGACAATCATTATCTAACGATAATTTTTAGGGTCATAGAGTAGAAACACAGCTCATAGAGGAGTGACCATAAGGATAAAATTCATCGTCCTTGATTTTTCACATGCTCCCAAACTAAGCTTATAAACGAGATCACAACCTACTTAGAAATTAGATGCCAACACTACTCATGGAAGTTACTTGTGTATTAACCTCTCGCTCCCATTTTCTTATTTTTGTTTCTACTTATTTTATTTTTGTGAGAGAAATGAATTTCTTCATAATCTTCTCATTTTCATAATTATTAGTCCGATAAAGATACCAAGTTTAAAACGCTAAGTAGTTTTCCATCTTCTTGCAAGAAAGTTTGCCTTAAAAATGAGGTCCAAATCAAGGTTATTACATACGTCCAAGACTAAAGAACTCATACAAACATGTAGACATAAGTTGTGGAGAAACATCACGTGCACCTCATGTGCCCGATCTAGGGTCATTCACATGCACCTCACGTGCCATCAACTTGTCTAACACATTAAGCACAAAATCCATACATCTCAACATACATTTTTTTTTTTTTTTTCACTCAATAACTTAATACCACGGGATTACCGGGTGTTTCCAAAACATCATACAATAGTAACCCTTAGAAAACGAACCTTCACGGTTTAAATCCAAGACCTTACCGCCTTTAGAAGTAAGGATCCAAGGTCCGATCTCAATCCGAAATCTAAGAGCACTTTACAACTTATTCACTCAATACGGGACCTTGATGTGTACCCAATTTTTAGAGCAAAAATTCTTTTAAGAAGATGGAGAACTAAATTTCGTTCTAAACCTAAATATCTTTAATTATTTATACAATATATGGGATGAAACAATTTTGCGGGAGCAAAAGACCACAAGTACCTACGACGAGCTCTAAAGAGAACCAACTACTCCACGTTTGGCATCTAACTTCTAAATAAATTCTATCATTTCCCGCTCTTCGCACATTTAAAAATCTCAAATAATGAAATTCGCGAATACTTAGCCGATAATCAGCCACGCATATATAAAGTCAGTTACAGAAACTTGCAAATTCTTGAAAAGAATTCGCGTTTTCTAGCTCCTTATGTAAAAGACTAGCGAAAGCTTTAAAGCCATGCATGTATAAAGTCAAGTACGGGAACACGCAGAAGAGCAGCTCCTTGTGTACAAGACTAGCACAAGCTTTTTATGATCATCATTGGTTAAGGGAACAAGCTAGGGCTCAACACGCCCGGTCAAGTCAAAATTTTATTCCTACTCTACCCAGCGGAAAATCAACAAAAATGTCAAAACTTATTATATTTTTGCACAAAATTTTTAAATTTTTCTCATTTTTTTTGAATTTTTTTCAATTTTTGAGGAAAAACGGGATTGCATGAGAAAATAGCAAAAATGCAAGGCAAAAATCAAATCGCAAGATTACCCCCCAGACTAGAACGAGACATTGTCCTCAATGTCTTAAAGGTACGGGTAACCCTACAAAAATCTAAGGCCGTTTATTAATTATGCCAAAAGATAGATGTAAAACGATAAGATTTTGGATATTGGATAAGCAGCGGATGATGAAACTCGAGTAGCGAGAAGGAAACTACGAGCACGAGAGTCTTCATCATCAGCATTCCTGGACACATCACAGAAAAACAACGAAGCACAAGATATGGAAGAGGATCCCCTCCTCTTTATTAAGAAAATAGAAAGAAGATAGATGGATAAGCATGGGGTGCCTCCCACGAAGCGCTTGTTTTTGTTAACCGAGTCACATGAGCTTGACTCGACCCCGAATTTATTTGTCCATGGGGGAGCATATGGAACGGACACCCTGTAATGGACACCCGGCACGAAGAACGGAGATGCCGGGGTCGAAGACGGTATCCTCACTCCCAGAGGAGTGGAAAGATGGAGAAATGATGGGATAAGTGAAGAATGGGTGAAAGACACGGATGACGAAAACAAAGTCAAATTCTGAATCACGGGTGGGAAGGGTGGGGAAAATATCAAGCACCGGATCATCATGATCAGAAACATCGTCCACCACTCCAAAAATAACTTCATCCATATCGGATTCAAATTCTACATCCGGTGGTTTCGCGGGTGGACGAGAATATGGTAAATCGAAGAGAAATGAGTCAGCTTCGGAAAGTAAATCATCGTCATGAATTTCTTCAATAAGAACATTTCTTCGAAGGTCATTCTCGTCATTCTCAATACCCGGTGGTATCGAGTCATCCGTAGCAAGAAATAGATCGGCCTCCTCTAAAAGAGAGTCACGTGACGGATTATTTGAAATATTGCTCAAAATAAGCTCGGAATCGATCTCAAAGTCAAAACGCTCATAATCCGGAAGAGAAATATCAGAATGAATAGTGGGACTGCCACTACTTTTCTCTTCAAATCGAAAAATTTCAAGCTCGGGTAAGAAATCACTATCCATATCGGGGATAGGAAAAGAAGAAGTCGGAGGATCATGTAATGCCTCGATCCTAGAAATGAGAAGATTGATATTTAATAATTTCTCGCGAAGAGCATCATCTTGGACTTCAGTTTCTTCATCATTCTCTTCTTCTAAGCTGACGAGCTCAGAAGGTGACTCCTCCACATAGTCGATGTCTCCACAAGATAAAGAATCGTCGTCATCAGATTCGGAGAACATCTCAACACTATCATTCGGATTGTCAAGAGGCGGTAACTCACACTCTTCAGCCGTATCAAAAACATATTTTTCAAAGTCGGATGAAGAATCCTTGAGCTCGGGCTCCAAAGGATCTGACGGCTCAACAATTATGAACGAAGTGGAATCATCAATAACAATGCTCGAAGAACATCTTGAAGAATCCGGAGGTGGGACAAGTGGTGTGCTCTGAGAGCTAGAAATTTCCACCACTTCCGTTATGGTCTCCGGTTCTTGTTCTTGATAAACGTGAAAATAAGGCAAGTCGTTCTTTTTAGACATTGTTTTAAGCTCAGCTCGTTTGCTTGACAAACTCTTAACCGTAAATCGAGAAAGGTTAGGATCAATTTTTGACGGTTTTGGAGGAGCAATTGTCGACTTAGATTCTTGGACAACCGTAGGTTGGACGTATTTAGCATTTCCATTGTTAGTGGAAAGTACCGGGTCCTTTGTCACCTCGGTTTCTCGCTCCATTTCCCTTACCGGAGAGGGAATAGGAATCGATGGTCCATTATCAATACGACATTTCGACATTTTTGACAAAGCTTGAAGTTGTTCAATGTAGATCTTAAAAGCCTTAAGTTCAAAGAAATCATCCTCGTGACCCTCGTTGGGTGCTTGGAGTGACTCCGAAATGGTGGGTTTGTCATTATCACACAAATTTGGCTCATGCTGAGAATTTTCAAATGACTCCCCACAAGGCTCAAAACTAGGCGTATACGGTTCTTGCTCATAAGAGTTTTGAAAAGGAAAATTGAAATCATTTTGAGGATAATTATCAAAGCTCGTATCATAAGCGTAAGACGTTTCAACACTCGGGACGTAGCACATACAATTGGTATATCCACATTGATTACAAAAACCTTGTCCACAAGGTACTCCTTCTTCGGAGGGATTTCCACAATTAAAACAAGTGAACGGAGGCGGCAGTGGAGGGTAATCGGGAACGTTTGAAAGATTGTTGAACGACCTTTGAACATACGTGTTAGAATTACAATTCCAACAAACTCCGTCATGAATATCACCACCACATTGTCCGCACGTACACCAAACACACAACCCTCCGAAGAAGGGTTCTCCACACTTAAAACAAATAGGATCCATAAGAATTAAACATAAGAGGGTGTGAGAAGAAGAATCAAACTTTAGAGGGTAAGAAGATCAAGAATCAAACGGTATAGAGGGTAAAAGAAGAGAATCAAACATGAAGAGGATAACGGAGATTCTTTTTGGTTTTTCAAACATAAAAACAAAAATCAAATTGAAAAAAGAAAATATTTTTGGGTTTTTATATTTTTATAAGAAAAATTATATTTATTTTCTTTTTGGTAACCGTTACGTTAACCGTAACCGTTTCCTTTAAAACTACGCGCAGCGTGGCGGGAAGGCAAAGGTAGCTCCGAAGATGCTTAAAAACCCGCCTTCTTCAGCTCGACAATTTAATGTCAAGCTTCCTTAAACCCCGTGATTAGGTTGTAGTAATAAAGTAATCCGAAAACGATCAATTTCACGATTTGTTTTGTTGTAATTTGGAATGGTTTACAACCGCCCTCCTTCAACGGAAGACGGAGGATGTTTATTAATGATGTATTTATGAAAACACTTTAGGAAAAGTGTTTTATTTATTATATTTTTGTATTTTTATTTTTATAAAAAACAATAACTTCCAAGGAAGGATCTTCAAATCACAAAAACAACGGACGAAATCGACGCACTCGTTTCAAGCCTTCCCCGGCAGCGGCGCCATTTTATTGATGTAATATATATTTGTTTATTTTTATTTTTGATTCCAAAGAAATTGTAACGAATACAATTC
The DNA here is from genome assembly GCA_021014915.2 of Artemisia tridentata subsp. tridentata. NCBI lineage: Eukaryota > Viridiplantae > Streptophyta > Magnoliopsida > Asterales > Asteraceae > Artemisia > Artemisia tridentata. The sequence goes on along the minus strand of CP139503.1, from coordinate 342,463,181 downwards.
CCCCGGGTCGTTCTCCCAACGAAGGTTTGACGGCGAATAAGTCGAATCGGAGTCGTGAATATGTGAAGTGAATAAGTGATGTGAAAGATATTATTTTTTAGAATTGATTACACTATAATAAGAAATATTAAAAGCAATCTACGCTATTAAAATAAATGCACACAAAGAAAATTCAAATAAATGCAAATCCCGGGCTATTCCCGAGATTTATAAGACTAATAGCGAAATTATACTAAAATAAAAAAATAAAAATCTAAGGAACTACAAATGAAATGTAATGAAACTGATTTAATAGAAGAAAATAAAGAAACAAAAGTTTATAAAAATCGAGGGACTAAAAATGCAATTTTGGAAACTTTATTTAAACTAAAACTTTTTAAAACAAAGACAAGGACTTAAACTGTAATTTTTGAAACTTTAATAAAACTTAAAACGATTTAAGAACAATGAGAGGGACCAAACATGTTAAAACTGAAACCTAGGAACTGATTAGCAAAATTTGAAAATTCAAAATTGTTTTACTCTAAAAATAAACCCAGGTTCGAATCCTGGTTTTTACAAATTAATCTAAACTATTTTTTTTTTTTTCTTTTTCTTCTTTTGCAAAACAACTACAAGCTAACAATTAATAATCACTATTTTAAAGAAAAGAACAAGCTTAAATGAGCTGAAAGACAGCTTATGCACAGACCAGAGGAGTTTAACACGTCTAGAACTTGAATGATTAAGCCACAGAGAAGCTGATTTCAGCAGCTCTTTCACACAACTTCGCACCAGTTATTAGTGACAGTAGGTTAAGGAAATTTGGTGCAAAGCTAATGAATGTTGACTAAGGTGATATTAAGCTACTCAAATCTATTAAACTAAATGTTATTAAGCTATTTAATAGATTAACTAACAAACCTACACTACTTGCCTAACAGTTTATGCAAACAGATCCAAAAGACTCAACAGTCAACAGCAGATCAAAAGAAATTTGGTTAAACTTTGACTCCTAACAAATAACCTACCACTATTATTGTTATTCTAAGTTATTTATGACTCAAGAGACATGTTTAGGCTAAAACTCATACTCAGAAACATCATTTTCCTTATCAAACCAGCAAATCCAAACACCACTTTAACTTCCAATATTACTAACAAAATCAGTTCCAGGATTCAATATTCAACAACTACCAACAATCATCATTCAATATCAATCATAGAACTCAGATTAACAGCAAACAACAATAATGACAGCAGAATCACAGATTCACAGATTATGATCAAACTAGTAGCAAGTATAAGACAAATTCAAACACTAATTATTAAACAAACTATTCTAACACTAGATCTAGCAGACAAGCATCAAATAACTAACAATTAAACAGAAATTAAACTAGATAATCAGATCTAAGCTAATATTCTTGAGTGGAAATGTGAAATTGAATAAAAACTTACAAACTACTCTCAGCAAGAACAGAGAGTTTTCCCATGAGGCCTATCTTTGGATAGGCTAACTGCTTCCAATTTTTCAGATAGACTATCAATTTAAACCCAGAATCATAACCTTCACACCATGGTTGACTTTCGTTGACCAGAGTAACTTTGAATGTTACAATAGCATTGACACTAGTACTCACTTACAATAAGCTATAGAGCTTACATAAGCTGAATTTAACTGAAATAGAGCTTACTGAAGCAGTTTTGAACTATATTATTTTTTTTTTCTTTTCTTTTTGTGATAATCAGATATTAAAACAAAGTACTAAACTAAAAACTGAAATCAGTATTCACTAAATGAGAATTCGGATACAATAAAGCTTCAAATTTAAAATTTCATTAAAACTTAAGAATTACAATAATCAAAACAACTAAACAATAACAGAAAATTACAATTCGATTTATAAAACTAACATTCTAAAATTATTTTGACAGCATAACGTTGCTAAAGAAAAATTACATCTCGAAAATGAAATAACCTTCTCCTATTTATAGGCCTAATCCGAACCTTCTGGGTCTATGCCACGTTGGCGATCCTCGTGCTATCTTCAGACTTCATCAGCCTTCGATCATCTTGCTCTTCAATCCTCCTTTGCTAACCGTACGATCACAAATACGCGTGTTCGGACCAATGAGAGCCTGCCATGTGTCCCTTTTGTGCTTTTTTAGCTCTAACACGCTTCCTGACACGTTCTGACATTCTAAAAGCCCTTTGATTTGACCAATTAGCCCTTAATGGCCGTAATTTTGAGGGTCGGTAATTTAGGGTTCATGGGATAGTGGAAATGGGGGAAAAGGGGATCGGGTTTATTTTTGTGAGAGAGATAAGGTAAAGTGAGTGTATATATTTTTTTTTATCTTTTTTTTTTCTTTGACCGAATGGTATGTTTGACCGAAGATAAGGGATTCGGGTTGGGGTTTAGTTGGGCTTGGGTTTTATTAGTGAAAGGGGTTGGGCTCGTATAAAGAATTAAGGGTAGTGGGCTAGTTTGGATTAAAAGGGAAGTTGGGTTTAGAGTGATGGATTTGGTTTATTAGTTTTAGGATCCGGGTGTAAGGTTTTTAAAAGAGTTTAAGGTTTTAATCTTAGGGACTATTTATGTAATTTCTGGATTCTTCAAGGACTGATCTTGCCATTTTTTTAAAAGATAATCTAAGGATTGGAGTTGACAATCTTTGATAGTGGGAGGACCTCGGATGACTTTTTGACCATTTTCCTTGTTCTCGGTTCCGGTTCTGAGCCTTTCCGTATCTCGTGCTTGTTTTCTTGATTTTCTTGTGTCTTTTGTCGGTTTTCACGATATCCATCCCTGCATAAACAAAAACACAAAAACACAATATCTTTTGGCATTTTGGTCGGGTTTTTGGTTATTTTGGTCCGGTTTTGGTCTAGAAATGGTATGTGTTTTAGCACATACCATCCAGTTATTGCCATAGCGCCCCACGCGTAGTGGGCTTAAATATTAGTATTGTTTACTAATCGGGTCCATGACCCGGGTATAGACTATACGTCATCATGTCCCCCCAGTCTAGTATGCGCAGGGTAAAACATGCGGATGCTAGACTAAAGTCGCGTCAAAATTATTCCCGACGCGTACGCGGGAAGATTTCAAAAATGTACCGCCAAAAACGCACGTATGATGTATCTAGTCCAAAAAAGTGTAATTCGGGTACCTTGGGAAGTGGAGATGCTATCCACTTGTCCTGTACTGTTTCAGCTCCCAGCCACACGATTTGAGTTAGTGGGTTACACGTGTCAGTCATCTGTGGTGGATGGGAAAACTATATAAACTACCGCCTCCCTTTACTGTGATATCCACAGTTAAAAAAGCATATTTCTACCATTTTTACATCTTCAACTCTGCTATCAAAAAACGATAATTCGAAGGTAATAGCGCGTGCGCACAGTCTGAAACACAAAATGGTGGCGCAACTTCATGATTTCACTTCTAATATAACCGAAGATGAACTAAATCAGTTCACCTCGGATTATTTTATCCCCTTGGGTCTGCACCCAGAGGTACCAGGTCCCAATGACACCATCGCGGATTTCCCCGTAGGGAAGGTGGGGTTATATACGCGCTTTTTCGAGTGGGCGAATCATCGCGTACCCATATCCGTGTTATTAAGTGATATACTTAATTATTACGAGCTCCACATCTCCCAGTTGCATTGTATTGGTGCTGGGAAGATTGCCAATTTTGAGGTGAACTGTCGCTTGTTAGCGATTCATCCGACCCTCCAATTATTTCGCGCGTTTTATCACGCGACGTGGTCAAATGGGTGGGTTACCTTCTCTAAGCGCGTAGGCAAGTTACAATGCTATGTGAAGAAGGTAGATAAACTCGCAGACTGGAGGGAGAAATTCTTTTGGGTTGACGCCGCCGTCTTTCCTTCCAATTTTCCATTTTACACCCGTGCCAATCTGCCCAAAGATGAGCGCCCGCCCGAGACGTGGTATAACGCGGATCATGCGGCGATCATTGATGAGAACCGCCTTCCCATCAAGCCATATCCGGAAGCGTTCCTGGTGCATATGGGCATCAGTCGCAACTACTTCGAGCATGAGACAGAGGTTCCCACATTCTTGGATGCGGATGGCACGGGTGGGTGCTCCTTCTGTCGTCTTACTGTCGTTATTAATGTAAGCGTTTCTTTGTTTCCATACTTTATGTAACTTGCTTCTTTTTGTCTACTTTGTACGCAGAGATGGATCTGTTTGCGGTTGTTAACTTGGAGACACCGCGTTCCGTGGCAGTGGGGGTGCGTCCATGCCTGAGATTGAGAAGGACGTGTCCTCGTCTCCTCCCCCCATGTAAGTATTTTTTAGCAATCCCTTAGGATTTTGTATATGCTTGACTGTTTTTCGTACGCTGACCTTGCTTCTTGATCTTTCGTGCAGTAAACAGCCTGTGGAGGACGCTGGCGTCACAGATGGGAGTGCGCCCCCCAAGGTGAGTCCCTTTGGTGTGCCTTCACCAAGGGGTATTGGAGAGGAGTTAAGTCCGTTTGACTCTACGATGGAGGAGCTGGCCTCCATCGCTGTTCGTCAGTCCGAGTTGGTGGCGCAAGCCAGGTTATGCCAGTCTGAGGAAGTTTCCAGACTGCAGGCGCAGCTAGCGTCTGTTCAGGCCGAATTAGCAAGCTCTAAAGCTGAGCAGCTGAGCTCCAAGGCTAAACTAGAGCGCGCAGAAGCGTCTGCACAAAGATCGGCTGAGGGGAAGATCTTGGTGATGGCTGAGTTGGAGCGGGAGCGTGCTGATGCGGACCGTCAGAAGCGTAACTCTTTATGGGCGCTGAAGTACTTGGAACAGAATAGGAGCAAGCACTTTGCCAATATAGAGGAGTTCCGTAGCCGCGTGGAGCTTGCGCTGAAGATACAAGAGGAGAAGCTCCGCAAGCTCAGCATCGAATATGATGAGGAGCTATACCCTCATATGGTTCAGTCCGTGGCTGAGCGCAGGTACATGCTGCTTTATCTCTTTATGACTTGTATATATTGTAAACTCTCTTTATGATTAACACTTGTGTCATTTCGTAGGTGGTTGATCAGTCATGGTCTTCGCTTGGCTGCCATGTGTACTTTGGAGCATCCCGAGGTCACCACGTCCTTCGGAAAGTTTGTGGAGTGCGCTATTGCGCATGGTGAGACTTTGGCCGCAAAAACGCTTGATGAGGCCAAGTTGTTGACTGTGCCACTTGCCGAGGTCCCTGGGTACAAGGCGAATGCCCGTGTTGAGCTTGTTGCAGCCATGGAAGAGCTAAAAAAGCTTGAGCTTCCGCATATCGCTCGTTTGGAGCGTGATCAGGATCAGCCTATCAGCGTGATCATGGCGGGGCTCACGCTTCCCAGGCATCTGCAGGATGGTGCAGATCAGCAATTGGACTTCTACTTGAAGCCTGACGTAGCGCAGTTGAAGGTACCCATTTTTGCTCAGCCTCGTGATATTCTGAATCCTTTCCGTATTGAGAAAGAGATTTCTTTGCAAAGGTCTCTAAATGCTCATGTTTCCAGAGTCACAAGAAAGAAAGGCGTGAAAGGGAAGGCCATTCTGTGCGGCATAGGCGATGCGCATCAGCCTAGGTCCGACGGTGTGCCTGTCTCCGTGGCCACTGTCTCCCTTGATGATGCAGAGTTGTTGAAGCGACTCGAGGATGCAAAGGAGACGGCTTTGAGTGGGGGCTCCAGCCAGCTAAGGCGTACATATAGCATTTAGCTTTTTTGTACAAGCCTTTTTGTAGAAACGTATTCTATAAATGAAATGTTACTTTTGTACTTAGTGTTTTTACAACTTCCAAGTACTTATGCTTTTGAACTCGTAGTTCTTATGTATCCTTTCGTGAAGATATCTTTAAGTGTATAAGCGTACTTAGAAAAGAAGAATCATTATTATGTATGAATTTTCTTTAAGTAAGGACCGTAGTCGTGTATTGAATTTTTCCAACTTAATGAAAAGAAGGGAATCATAGTCGTCTATGTATTTTTGTAAGTTTACTTGTCGTATTATACTTTAAGGATTCAAGAGTCTTGATTTCCTGAGTTGTTAAACGCGCACAGTGTGCCCTAGTGCGCATCCATCATGGGTTGCGTAAGGAACTTACGCCAACGTCTTGAGCGCAAGGTGTTTAACAAGGATTCGTGATCCAAAGTTGATGGGTTTGCAACCCTCTTACTCAACGACTTGTTTATTAGGTTTACTCATCCTTTCTGCCATCGTGGGTCTTAGTGTGTGCATGCACGCCATGTAGGCAAAATTATAACAATATTGAAACACGATAATGAAAGATGCAAACAATAGAGTTAAATGTGTTATGGAGTTAGCTAGAAACCATAACGTTTTATTAATACTTGCAAGTTTTAAAAAGAGAATACTTATCTAGATAATTCTTAAAAAATAAAATTACATGGATCTTTATTGGGGGCACTTTCTAAAGTGCGTGAGTGTCCATGTTGGGCCGTAGCCTGCTTTAAAGATAGCACCGCTTAAGGTTGCGGACGTTCCACGTTCGCTGTAGCTCATGTCTGTCCTTGTCGCGTAGCTTGTACGCTCCATTGCCAAGTGCTTCTATGACCTCGTAAGGTCCTTCCCACTTTGGTCCTAGCTTACCAGTGTCTTCTGCGCGGCTTGAGTCGTTTTCGCGGTATACGAAGTCACCTGGTCTGAATGAGGTGCTGCGTACTTTGGCATCATAGTATCCTTTCATTCTTGACTTGGCTTTCTCTTCGCGTATTGCTGCGCGTTCACGTCGCTCTTCCAACAAATCTAAGTCTATTCGCCGCTCATCATCGTTGGTTGCCGCGTTAACTTCCGCAGTGCGGATGGTTGGCATTCCGATTTCAGCTGGTATTACAGCTTCTGTCCCGTAGACCAAAGAGAAGGGAGTGTCCCCGTTGCTAACCTTGATGGTTGTTCGGTGTGCCCAGAGAACATGTGATAGTTCTTCTACCCATCTTCCTTTGTGTCTGTCCAGGCGCGCTTTGATTCCTTCACCTAGGCTTCTATTTGCGCGTTCAACTAAACCATTGGTTTGTGGATGAGTTACTGATGCAAAGTGTTGCGTGATGTTCAGCTGTTCGCACCAATCTTTGAACGGGTTATCACGGAATTGTTTTCCGTTATCTGAGATAATTTCACCAGGTAATCCAAAGCGACATACTATGTTGTCCCACACGAATCGTTTTATCTGGTTACCTGTTATGGTCGCTACTGCCTTTGCTTTGATCCACTTAGTAAAGTAGTCTATTGCCACAATAAGGAATTTCAATCCGCCTGCGGCAATAGGGAAAGGTCCAGCGATGTCGATACCCCATTTGTAGAATGGCCATGGCGATGTAATAGGCGTTAGTTCATGCTGTGGTCGGCGTGGAATGGGTCTGTGAACTTGGCAATCACTGCACCTCCGTACCAAATCTCGCGCGTCACGGTGCATAGTTGGCCAATAGTATCCAGACCTTAGTGCGCGCGCTACAATGGACCGTGGTCCTGAGTGCATACTGCATGAGCCTGCGTGGATTTCTCGAAGTACATAGTCTGCCTGGAGAGGTCCAACGCACCTAAGCCATGGTTGTAGGAATGAGCGTCTATATAAGACGTTGTCTCTAAGCTCGAATCGCTGCGCTGTGCGCCGGATTCTTCGAGCTTCCTTCTGTTCTTGGGGGAGTATGCCCTTGCTAATGAAGTCAATGATTGGTGTCATCCACGTAGGGCCTTCTTCTTCTATCACTGTGGATATTTCCATCTCTTCGATTGACTTATTTTTCATGGTTTCCACCAATACTTGTTTTGATAAATGTGCAAAACTAGTGGATGCAATCTTGCTCAGCGCATCTGCTTTCCTGTTTTTACCCCTGGGAACCTGCTTGATGGTAAACCTATCGAAGTTCTGGATCAGAGATTTGGTTTTTTCGAGGTATTGGATCATGTGTTCCTCCTTTGCTACATACTCGCCTAACACGTGGTTAGCAACTAGCCGTGAATCGACGTTCGCTTCTAAGTTGCGTGCACCCATTTGAATTGCGATGCGTAGCCCAGCCAGGAGTGCTTCGTATTCTGCCTCGTTGTTCGTGGCTGTGAATTCAAAACGCAGTGCGTAGGTGAATTCATCTCCTTCTGGGTTAGTGAGAATAAGACCACCTCCTGATCCATCTACGCATGAGGATCCATCGGTGAATAGAATCCATGGTTCTTGAGGTTCCCCCTTGCTTGTCGCAGGTGGAGTGTCAGTATCTGGCTTCTCAATGATGAAGTCGGCCAATATCTGCCCTTTGATTGCAGTGCGCGGTCTGTATGATATGTTATGCTCACCCAGTAACACACTCCATTTTTGTAGGCGTCCCGATGCGTCAGGTCTTGAGATAACTTGTTTGATGGGTTGGTCTGTGATAACAGCTATTGGGTGCGCCTGGAAATACCTGCGCAGTCTTTTTGCTGCAAACACTAAGGCTAGGACCAACTTCTCCATTGCAGTGTAGTTAATCTCTGTCTTCTTGAGCGCCTTACTAACAAAATAGATGGGTGTTTGGACAGAGTTCCTGTCTGTCAGTAACACTGCGCTGACTGCTCCCTGGGTCGCAGATAGGTACATGATCAGTGATTGCGTGGTTTTGTAACCTTACAACAGGTTTTACCTCTCGAGGGATCTCCAGAGGCTTACAACCCCACCAGGCAGTGTACCTGACCGATGTAGTATAGTGTAGTGGTAAGTACGGGGGATTGATCGTTCTCCACAGGGAATAGTGTTCGTTAGGTGTGAAAGGCTACTCTAACTAGGTCTAAGGGTTGAGGAAGATTCTTTTTTATGTTTTTATAGTTTTTATGAAAGCAAGTAAAATCTCGGGTTTGAAGGAGTGGGCGGAATTAGTTGCTAGTCAACTAACCCAAATTACTACGAATGCAATAAAATTAAATAACTGAAAATAAAATGTGGTGAGAAACTTATGTGTAGAGAAATGTGTTTACTTAGATTTCCTTACTCCCTAACTATCTTTTACCGGTTAATTAGTGTGTATTAGTCGCGTGGATGACGGGTGTATTCCTTAATACCATTCGTGGAGTGGCGTACTTACTTCCCCAACTCTACAAGCTCCTACTTCACTCCTATGTCGAGCCGGCTAGGAAGCTCCTAACATGGGATCACTAGAATTCGCTTGTGCATTAAATACAACCATAAAAACCTTTAGTACGCGTTTGGTTCATGTTTCTTAAGACGTTCAAGCAAGTTACCGAATAGGAAGTTAGCCAGTTTTCTTAAGCCTAACATAGATAAACAATCATCCAATACAACTAATAACACATTAACAACCAATAATCAATAGCTAGGTTTCATTAGATCTAAGCAAACACAAGATAAATTTAGCCTAACATGTTAAACAAAAGACAAGAATAAGATAGAATCAAACAACACATAGACATATTGAATGATTAATTGATAACTTATCTTTCAATGAAACATGGAAGATCTCAAGGCAAAAAGCCCTGAAAAAGTAGCTAAAATCGTCTTAGGGTTTTCTCCCAAAATTCCACACACTAAGCTCTCCCTTCAATGACAAAAAATTAGAAAACTATATATAGATTTTTGGATCTGACGGCGTCACCTTATGGAGTGTGACGCCGTCACCTCGCCGCTTTTAGGGTTCCCGGATGACCTTCTTGACGCCGTCCCTCTTTAGCTCTTCAAAAATCCATTCTGGCTTATCAAGGCTTGACGCCGTCTAACCATGAACGTGACGCCGTCCCCTTATGATTTAAGCCGTGACGCCCACGATCAAGTTAAAGCGTGACGCCGTCAGAATTCACATGCTATTTTCACTGGCCCGTCATGAGTAAATTTCACGTCCAACTTTTCTTGCCAAGGCATGACGCCGTCCAGAGTAAAGTCTGACGCCGTCAAGAGTAACTTTTAGCCGATTTTTGAGACTTTGCCGTTTTCTTCACTTTAATGCTCCAAAAACGTCCAAAATGCCTCCTTTTCCAGATTTCTCCTCAAAAGTACCTAAAATGACAAAAGGAACGATTTAGGGCAATATTTGATCAAATAAATACGATTTAAGGCTTAAATGACCCCTTAAAAGCGGTACACTTTTCGCTTCATCAAATACCCTTACACTTGAGATTTGCTTGTCCTCAAGCAAATGCGCTTTTATTCTAATCAAAATACAAGTTAGGGGTCATTTAATGCAAACATAAAAGTAATTACAACAAATATTCGTTCCACTTTAATCATAATAAGCACGGAGATTACAAACTAGCACCTCACAAGTAGTGTTTAGATACTCACATCTCTCAAGTGTCATCAAAATAAATCTCATAAATGAAAACGGATAATATCTCTCACTACCTGTCATAGTAAATAGATTACCATAGGCTTGGGAAAGGATCGAAAACCTCCTCCACTAGGCGTAAGCACCTAAGATAAACTATCAAAGAGGGCTTTTACATGGGTTATAACGTTAGGTGTAGGGAAAAGGAAAACACGGTTTTGTTGGATAAAGGATATTTTACTGGTGGCTAGTTAAAGATCTTGATCAATTACATGTACTATACAATGTTGCTAAGCCAAGACTAGACTCGATCTTAAGCTAGAAATGAAATAACAAAAACATAAAATAAACATAAAATAAAACGGGATGGTAGTCCGTATGTTTTTTCTATTTTTCATTTTCTCTTTATTTTTTTATTTTATTTTATTTTTTTTTATTTTTTTTTTTTTTTGCATACACTTTTACCCTACCATCCAAAATAATACATCAAAGGGGCATTGCATTCCCCTTACACTTGAATTTTTACATAACTTTACAAATACTAATCTAATGACTCGAATTAAGATAATTGAAAAACTTGGAGTACTTTTAAAATATTTAGCACATATGGGGGTAATAAATGATGTTCTTCCCCATTACTCCATTATACTAGTATTTTACCCATGAGTCCCAATCGTCCCAAAACAATATGTACAAGGATATGACTCGACTTAGCAACCATGTAATCAATTAGATAATTAACTTGGGTTTAAACAAATGTTGTAACAATAATGCACTAAAGATGAGTGCATACAAGGTAGGCTAAGGCGATTTTGGTGTACATTTAAGTGGGGTGTAACAAATTCTTCCTTTAAGTAAAATGCTTATAGGTCGAAACGAAAAGATAGGCTCTGAGGGGTGTACTAGGGGTATCGTGTACAAAAAATGAGTACAACGCAAAGGGTGTGGGAGAATTACTTGACCAATATAGCCAAAGTAATTATAACAAAATCACAGGTGTAAAACAATGGGTTAATCCTAATGCCTCTTATCATGTAGTAAATCTAACTACACGAATGTAGTCTCACTTGTGGCCTTGGAATGGTCCTAACGCAAGTTCTAGAATCTAAGTGCTACCGGTACACACATCATAGCATAAATGCTTTTCCTACCAATTCTAGGGGCGAACCTCACATATTTGGGGGTGGAAAATTTTTTAGTGGTACGGTTTTTGTGCTAGTCATATAACTCCTATCCATGAGACGCTCATTAAGATCAAAGTTTCACTCCTATATGTTGTAAAAAATTTTAAATTTGGCACTAAAATTACCTTAACAAGTATTTTTCTCAGTTTTATTACACATCTACTATTAAACAAACAAAAATCAAGCGCAATTGTATTCTCTAAAATCGTATTTTTACCCCCCCTTACACTTAAGATGAACATTGTCCCCAATGTTCAAATAACAAGATGTAAAAGTATAAAAGTAAAAGAATGAAATCAAATACTCCCCTGATTCGCTCGGTGGATAATGAAATTACACGGTTAAATCTTCCTCCAAAGAGAATGTTGAAGCTCCATGACTAATGCATCACCATAAGCTTGATTCCAAAAACATCTCCTTGTCCAAAATAACCTGTTAAACCTGAGAAAACAAACACGAAAACCTGCATAACATCGGCGGGAAAAATCTATATATAAGGATATAATGCTTGTGGAATGATAATTTTGCAGATTCCTGGAGATTATAAGTTGGAGATTTAATAAAAACTTTTTATGAAAACAAAACTTTCAAAAATTTCTGGAAATTAAATCTGACGCCGTCAGGTTATAACCCCTGACGCCGTCAGAAATGACCTGACAAAAATTTTCATTTTAAGTTTCCGGAAAATTTCTGGAAAAACCTTTACCTTACTTCCTGGAATTCCTGCAAAACATCATTATGACTCGATACAAGCATTTGACTCAAACAAATACGAATGTGTATGCTAATTTATTATTATTACGATTCATTTTAATTTGTGTTCTAATAAACCGATTTAGATTTCCCTTACACTTATCTTTTGCAAAATACCTTTATATGTAGTTAAGACGAAGTTAAAAACAACATAAAGCATTTTCACAATTTAGTTTTGAACATGAATCAATAATGATAAAAATTAAACACACATACGGAAACAAATAAAATCAAACAAACAAATAAATAAACACACAAAGCAAATAAAGCAAATAAAGCTTGGGTTGCCTCCCAAGAAGCGCTTTTCTTTATTAACGAGTCTTGTAGCTAGACTCAAAGTCACGTACATTACGTGACTCCATCATCGGTCACGGTTCCTAGGCCATCCTCCTTCCCGGTTTTATATTCCGGTCCTAATTTCAAACAATCCTTGTAGAAACCGAATATCCTTTCCATAACATAGTCTACTCCTTTACTTCTATCCTCATCATTCCTATAGTAGACCGCTTGCTTGAGCTCCTTCTCAACATTTGACAAGTGTTGGAATTGTTCTATCTTATATGGCATTTGGTAGCTTACTTCATCGGTCTCATCCTTAAATCTAACTATCCCTAAGGAAGGTTCATAAGTCATTCTAGAGACCTCAACAAATGGTTTTCCAAAAACCACTTGAGTCAGGGATGCATCGACTATTGGGCGGATATCTTCTACAATTATAAAGTCGGTGACATAGGTGAAGTTTCCTACATAAACCGGTAATCCCTTAACTCTTCCCGTGAAGTTACTCATCCAACCCTTGTCAGGGAGCATCCTATACCCAAGTTGATTTTTCATTATCAAGTTGTAGTGGGCTCTAGTCATGATGTTTATGGGCGATCTAAGGTCGATGTAAGCTTTCCACACATGCAAATGTCCGATGTTGCATGGTATGTTGAGATTAGAAGGGTCGCCTATTTCTATGATTGGTCTACCTAGGAAGTATGGTGCCTCGGGGTCATCGAATAAGTTTGTATGATATGCGCGCTCTTCCTTAGTGGGTAGCCTATTGAAGTAGTCCTCATCATCATCTACTTCTTCAATCTCACTTGTCCTAACTTCCTTATCAACCTCGACTTTCTTATCCTCATCCTTAGGTTCACTATTATCCTCATTCCTATCAATTGGTTTAATAGTGACAATGTTGACAAAGTGGACGTGTTTGGATGAAGAGGGGTCTTTTACTTGGGGTCCGCTATTTGTGTTCCTAGCGTCCTTATGTGGAGGTGATAACACTTGGTTATGGAGAGCTTTCAACAAGTTGTCAATTTTATTGGTCATCTCCGTTTGTTGTTGTTTGAATTCGGCTTCAAACTTGGCTAAACGAGCTTCTTGAGATGCCATAAATTGAGACATCAATCCTTCAAAGTTATTGGTAATACCATTGCCGGAAGGATTGTTGTTGAAAGTACGGTTCGAGTTGGAACCGCTTGATTGGAAACGATTAGGTGGGTTGGAAGAATTGGTTTGTTGTGTGTTTTGGTTTTGTTTCCACCTAAGGTTCGGGTGATTTTTCCATGAGGGGTTGTATGAATCACCGTAATGGTTTGGCTCGGGTTTGAAAGTGTACCACTTGTCTCCCGCTTCGTCGGTACGCGAGGATGCGTAGTCCACAAAAGCTTGTTCGGGGAGTTCCATGCAATCACGAGTGTCATGGGGACCACTACATAATTCACATGAAGAGGTGATTTTGTTCACTTGGCTTGAAGGTTTAGGAGCCTCGTAGGATTTCATGAGAAACTTGACTTGGTCTTCAAGTTCTATGATCCTACGGTCGGAAGTGCTTGAATTATTCGAAGGCAAAGATATTGCCTTGACCGTTTTATTCAAATCACGGGGATCACTCCAACTTTCGTTGTCATAAAGAGCAAGATCCTCTAGGAGAGCCCATGATTGTTCCGCACTTAGATCACGTAGCTTGCCACCGGCCGATTGGTCAATGGTTTGCCTCGTGGAGAGATTGATATGGTCATAGAAGATTTGGACTTGGAGCCAAAGTTCTATGCCATGGTGAGGGACTTTTTGGAGTAAGTCCTTGAATCGAGTCCATGCCTCGTAGAGAGTTTCGCCTTGACGTTGTTGGAACATCAAGATATCATTCCTTAGCTTGGTAGTTCTTCCCGGTGGGAAAAACTGAGCAAGGAAACGAGTGGTGAGATCATCCCAAGAGGTGATGGATCCTGCGGGTTGACGTTCTAGCCACTGACTAGCTTGGTCCCGCAAAGAGAATTGGAAGAGACGCAATCGGGTCGTCTCTCGAGTGGCAACATCAAGGTCTATAGAATCAACGATTTTAAGAAAGTCCTTGAGATGTTGATTAGGATCTTCAGAACGAAGTCCATGGAATGCGCATCCGCTTTGCACCAACCGGATGGTGTCGGATCGCAAGGGTGTGATATTGGCTCCTTGAGTGAGCTCAATGGTGTTTCGATAGCCATGGTGGCTAGGACGGGAATACTCTCCTAAAGTACGGGCTCTAGGAGGTGGTGGTGGTTGTTGTGGTGGTGGGTTGTGGGGGTTAAGGATATTACCATCTTCCATGATGTCGGACGGTAATGGTTACGAACAAAGACACGAAGAAAATAGATAGACTAAAGAAAACCTAGAAAAATAAAATAAAAATCTCACTAGAAAGGAATCTAGTGAGTAGACCTAATAGAAATAAAAATTCAACCTAAACAATAACTATTCCCCGGCAGCGGCGCCAAAAACTTGATTGCGTGGTTTTGTAACCTTACAACAGGTTTTACCTCTCGAGGGATCTCCAGAGGCTTACAACCCCACCAGGCAGTGTACCTGACCGATGTAGTATAGTGTAGTGGTAAGTACGGGGGATTGATCGTTCTCCACAGGGAATAGTGTTCGTTAGGTGTGAAAGGCTACTCTAATTAGGTCTAAGGGTTGAGGAAGATTCTTTTTTATGTTTTTATAGTTTTTATGAAAGCAAGTAAAATCTCGGGTTTGAAGGAGTGGGCGGAATTAGTTGCTAGTCAACTAACCCAAATTACTACGAATGCAATAAAATTAAATAACTGAAAATAAAATGTGGTGAGAAACTTATGTGTAGAGAAATGTGTTTACTTAGATTTCCTTACTCCCTAACTATCTTTTACCGGTTAATTAGTGTGTATTAGTCGCGTGGATGACGGGTGTATTCCTTAATACCATTCGTGGGGTGGCGTACTTACTTCCCCAACTCTACAAGCTCCTACTTCACTCCTATGTCGAGCCGGCTAGGAAGCTCCTAACATGGGATCACTAGAATTCGCTTGTGCATTAAATACAACCATAAAAACCTTTAGTACGCGTTTGGTTCATGTTTCTTAAGACGTTCAAGCAAGTTACCGAATAGGAAGTTAGCCAGTTTTCTTAAGCCTAACATAGATAAACAATCATCCAATACAACTAATAACACATTAACAACCAATAATCAATAGCTAGGTTTCATTAGATCTAAGCAAACACAAGATAAATTTAGCCTAACATGTTAAACAAAAGACAAGAATAAGATAGAATCAAACAACACATAGACATATTGAATGATTAATTGATAACTTATCTTTCAATGAAACATGGAAGATCTCAAGGCAAAAAGCCCTGAAAAAGTAGCTAAAATCGTCTTAGGGTTTTCTCCCAAAATTCCACACACTAAGCTCTCCCTTCAATGACAAAAAATTAGAAAACTATATATAGATTTTTGGATCTGACGGCGTCACCTTATGGAGTGTGACGCCGTCACCTCGCCGCTTTTAGGGTTCCCGGATGACCTTCTTGACGCCGTCCCTCTTTAGCTCTTCAAAAATCCATTCTGGCTTATCAAGGCTTGACGCCGTCTAACCATGAACGTGACGCCGTCCCCTTATGATTTAAGCCGTGACGCCCTCGATCAAGTTAAAGCGTGACGCCGTCAGAATTCACATGCTATTTTCACTGGCCCGTCATGAGTAAATTTCACGTCCAACTTTTCTTGCCAAGGCATGACGCCGTCCAGAGTAAAGTCTGACGCCGTCAAGAGTAACTTTTAGCCGATTTTTGAGACTTTGCCGTTTTCTTCACTTTAATGCTCCAAAAACGTCCAAAATGCCTCCTTTTCCAGATTTCTCCTCAAAAGTACCTAAAATGACAAAAGGAACGATTTAGGGCAATATTTGATCAAATAAATACGATTTAAGGCTTAAATGACCCCTTAAAAGCGGTACACTTTTCGCTTCATCAATCAGCTCTTCCCCTGGTCGGGGCGCGACAAGCTTTGGTAGGGCTGCTATGTGTTGTTTGAGCTGTTGGAAGGCTTCTTCTGCTTCCGCGGTCCACCTGAAGTCTCCCTTTTTTGTACACTTCTTGAGTGTTTTGAATAAGGGAAGTGACTTGTCCGCTGATTTAGATAAGAATCGGTTCAGTCCGGCTAGTTTGCCATTTAGGGACTGAACCTCCTTCAGTGTGCGCGGTGAGGGGAGGTCAATGACTGCTTGGGTCTTTTCTGGGCAAGGCTTGATCCCATCGGGTTCTATTAGATACCCGAGAAACATGCCTTCTGTAGCGCCAAATGTACACTTCTTGGGATTCAATTTCATGTTGATTCTCCTCAGTGTTTTGAACGTTTCCTCCATGTCGCGCACTAGTTCTTCCTCAGTATGGCTTTTGATGACAAGGTCATCGACGTATACTTCCAAGTTGCGGCCTACTTGTTTCTCGAACGCAGTGTCTACCAATCGTTGGTATGTTGCTCCTGCGTTCTTTAGGCCAAAGGGCATCTTTGTATAGCAATAGACCCCTTGACTTGTGTGGAAGGCCGTTTTTTCTTCATCTTCCTCCGCCATTTGAATTTGGTGGTATCCCTTGTATGCGTCCAGGAAGCATTTGAAGGGATATCCACACAGAGATTCGATCTTCCAGTCTATCTCCGGTAGCGGGTAGCAGTCCTGTGGACATGCTTTGTTGAGGTCTGTAAAGTCTATGCACATTCTCCAACTGCCATCGCTCTTCTTTACCATTACTGGGTTAGAGAGCCAGTCATGGTAGTACACTTCCCGCATGATGCCTGCGTCTACTAGTTTGTGTACTTCTTCCAAGATGGCTTTTGCGCGGTCTGGGGCTTGTCCGCGCTTTTTCTGTCGTATTGGAGGATATCCTTGTCGGATTTGCAGCTTGTATTCCGTGATGGAGCGTGGCACCCCTGTCATATGCTTTGGTTCCCATGCAAAAATATCTAAGTTATTTTGCAAGAGTGCGCATATTGCTGATTTGCCTTTGTCAGACAGAGACCCGCCAATAGATACTTGTTGATCCGGGTAGTCAGGGTGAATGGCGACCTTTAGGTTTGGGACTTTGATTGCGCGCTGTTCGGGAACATCGCCTACGTCATTTGTCACTGCGTTGCATTCTTTGGGTGGTATGGTGGTATTGTAAAGAGTGACAATACCTCCTTCCACTGGGAACTTGAGCATCCCGTGCGCTGTGGATGGCACGGCGCGGATAGATGATATTCCAGGTCTCCCGATGATGCCATTGTACGGAGAGGGGGATCTGATTACCATGAAGTTCATCCAGGTGACTGTAGAGTGTGGTTTGTCACCAACTTCTACAAATAGACGTAATTGCCCCATGGGCCATATCTTCTCCCCTGTGAAGCCAGTGAGCGACGTTGTGGCTGGGATCAACTGATTCTGTATCTCAGGTCGCAGCTTCTTGAAACAGTGTTCATATATAATATCAGCGGATGCACCTCCATCTATATACATGCGACGGATGTCGTGACCCCCCGTATGTATTTCAATGGTAAGTGGATCCACTACTGCGTTGTTCGCAGTCAGGGAGGGGAAAGAAATTTCATTTCCTTTAGAAAACCGTTGACTAACTTTCTGTCTTGTCGTACGCTGCCATGGCTGTATCATGTAGATGATATCTGCCTTTTCTTTTGATGTCTCTTTCTTGGCCCCTGGTTTTGGTTTGTCTTTCCCTTCTCTGATGTTTTTTACGAGGTGGTCCATCTTTCCTTCCTTTACCAATTTGTCGATCAATTGGCGCAGTTGGACGCACTCGTTGGTTGTGTGGCCTTTCTGTCCATGGTATTCGCAATAGCCATTCCCTGTGCGCCGATCCTCTGGGGTGCGCATTGGTGGTGGTTTCGGGAAGTTAGCCCCTTCCGTCGCGAATATTTCCTTTGGAGTTTTTGTTAATGGGGTGTACTTGTCGTTTCCCCTTCCACCGCCTTGAGTGCGATAACTCCTATTAAGATTGCCGCTCTGGTCATTGGATTGTCTCCTTGACTCTTCTTGTGGCCTATGGTTCGAATAGCCTTTCTTGCTATCCGCAGCGGCTTCTTCTCCTTGGACGAAAGACCTCGTGCGCTTCATGAGTTCGTCGAAAGTTAAGGGAACCTTATCGTTTAACTTTTTTATCAAATCTGGGTTATTGATTGCATTCATAAAACCCGATATTTTTAGTATCTCTGGACACGCCTTGACTTTCATGCATTCATCCTTAAAGCGTTCCATGAAAGCACTTGTGGGTTCCCCTTGTCGCTGTTTAACCCTAGCGAGTTCGACAGGGTTTTTGGCGCACTTCTTCCTTTGAGTAAAGTTTAAGCGAAACGCCTTGCGCAACTCCTCAAACCCATCGATGCTTCTACGTGGAAGCTTGCTAAACCAGTTGCGCACATTCCCTACTAATGTAGAGTTGAACATATGGCACCACACAGGTTGTGGCCAATTTTTGATAGTGGCCGCTGATTCGAAAATTTTTAGGTGATCATCAGGATCACCTGTTCCATCATATGTTTTGACGTTAGCAGGCATGAGCCTTTTCTTATTCTCCGAAAAATCGTTGATGCGCCTAGTAAACGCATCAACCTTTTGGCGACGCCAGGGAAGGGACATGTCTTCGTCTTCCTGGTCGCGGTATTTTCCTCTTGATTTCCAGTGTCCAGTCTCGCTGTCCGAGGAATCTCTTGAAGATGAGCGAACTCTTTTGTGACGCTTGCGTCGACTATCATCAGAGTCTGAGCTTGCTCCTCTGCGGCGCTTGCGCCGACTATCCTCAGAATCAGAGCTTGAGGGGCTTTCACTTGGGGAGCATCGTCGCCCCAGCCTGTCTTGGATCCTGTGACTGCCAAGTCTAGCGTGGACATTGGCGCGCCGTTCCCCGTCTTCATGCTCCTCCAGATGCTGAAAGTCGGCTGCTTCATCGTCCACAACCTTCCTTCCAATCCTGGCAAACACTGGTTGTTTGCGGCTATCCTTCTCGCGCCTTTCCCTTCGGTAGCGCGGTGGGGATACTTCGTGCTCAGGGTCGAAGTTGAGTCTGGCGTGCAGACTTTGGCTTGACCTCTTCTTTGCCTCCTCTTGCATGAGCGCAGCCAAGGCTTCGTAGTTTTGAGATACAAAGTCACTTGGCGCCAATTCAGGAGTGACTCCTTCTAGCGCGATGGAGTCTGTTTCCAAAACAAGATCCTTGTTTCGGATAGGCGCATTGGGAGGCTCAGTGAAGTTCACCTCTGGCATAGCGAGAGGAGTGCGTTGTGGGTCTACCGCGCTAGTACTTGTTGTAGTAGCATTGGTAGTCAGAATGGGCGGTTCTACTGGAGTAAGGAGCAAATCTGAGTACGCTCCAAAGCTTCTAGGCACACTGGTTGTTCCAGAGGTCTGCTTGGAGGCCGCATCAGTTTGTTGTTTCTTCCCTAGTAAGTCGTCATGCGCTTTCTTCGCATGCGGAGTCCGCTCCTTTCCGTGTTTCGTCATTCCAGTTCTTGGTAAAAATCTTAGTGTAGGGTCCCACGGATGGCGCCACTTGTTGATACAAAAGTTGGGCGTTCCTTGTTAAGACTCCTATTCTCGTACCAATCAGATCTTAATGCTTGATGGAACCTGCGCACTAAGAAAAAGAACAAACACCGTTAGGCTTATCGAGGGATTGTCTCCCCCGATTATCCTCCGGCGTGAGAGTAAGTAATCGAATTTAGGGTTTAGTGAAGAGTTAGGGTTTTTAGTGAGTCGTACCTTTACCGAGGGCTTGGGTGCCCTTTATATACATATGAAACCCTAGTAGGTTTCGTGTCCCCTACTCCTCGGCGCATTAGCCGACTTCGGATATTTGGTATATATCTCCTTTAGTTAGGAGATACTCCATATCCAATCCGAAAATAACTTTGGGCTTGGACCTTGTAAGCCCAAGCCGTATAACTGGTAGTCCAGTTATTGCCATAGCGCCCCACGCGTAGTGGGCTTAAATATTAGTATTGTTTACTAATCGGGTCCATGACCCGGGTATAGACTATACGTCATCAGTGGCAGTACGTAGGTCCCTAGCTCCAACATGAAAACGACGTTTTGTGCTTTAAAAATGGATTATTCACGTTTTGAAACAAACACCAAAAACGGATTATTCACGTTTTGAAAACGTGATAATCAAATAATCCCGTTTTGAAAGCTTTGCCAAACACCCCCTATATATGATTAAAACAAGTAGCTTAAATAACCAGATTTCATAGTCTTCATACATATATACATTTACATTCTTTACCCATCCAAGATGATATATATGCTTGTCCAAACTGCCAGCTTATATACCCAGTGTAATACTAATTCCAAAAAGGTATGGACGGGAGCAAGTGTCGCTAGTTTTATGCATAAAACAACACGTTTTAATGGGTAATGAAGTTTTTTATGAGTAACTCTAAGGAATAATAACCCACACACGTAAAGATTTTTGTTTCAGAATAATGAAGACTAAAGTTTATATAGAACAACCATGTCAAAATAGCTACCTCAACATCTAAAACTCCTATTTTCCCTCTCAATAATAATATATCAACCATTAACAAACTAATTTGCAGGGGGAGCCGTGGCGGCATCACTCTTCACATCCTTGGCGGCAAGTGGTGGTGGGGAATGTTTAAGGTGGTCAGGAGTGTCCTCCTTAAGTTTTAAGAACACCTGCCTCATCCTAGATAAATCAGTCGGCTTTCCAGGCTTGGGACCTTGAATGACAACGATAGATGGTTTCTTGTCTTGGTCTTTTTTGGTTCCTCTTGTCGCTATTACAGGCGTTTCTTTGGGAATGAGGTCCGGAATTGCCTTCCAGTAATTCTGTTTAGCTTCTGCATGGAACTTCTCCTGTGCAGCAACATATACCTAACGAATCACAAGTAAGTTAAGAATAACATCATCGAACATGCTATGAAATTGCATAACGCACATATATAATGCATATGTTTACCTTTTCTTTTGCACGATTAGTTACGTTGCCATGTTGTTGTCACACATGATTTTCCTCTTGTTGAGGAAATTGATCTTGTACTCGTTTGCTTCATCAGTGATTTGCTTCAACAACTGTTTTTTCCATCTTTTCCTTTTCTTCTAAAGGCAATGCATTTTGTCTGTCATGAGAACATCGGGTAACTATAGTATACTAACCACTATGAACTATGTCATACACCTATAAATCGTACAAAAGCCAATTCAACAAGTATTATTTCCAGACAGAGTGTGACACAAAGATTTTATCACGGTAGAATAGCAATTGATCCTGTAAAGGACACTATAAAAACCACACCTTTAAACTATTTTACCTACCTAAAGTTCAAGTTCATCGTAATACACATCGAAACTTACAACGATTGAAGTAAGTTCTGAATTTATATTAGTAGTAAAATGTTTGTGAGATCACAGTAATATGAGAGGTTTCATGTTTGAGTCTTGCTTGGTGCAAACAATATTGAAGTGGCGACGCCAAGATGCCAACATCCCTAAAGGGGAAGGCTTTACCCGGTTTAAGTCTGTGTGACCGTTCATACCGAGTAAATTAGTT
Source organism: Artemisia tridentata subsp. tridentata (assembly GCA_021014915.2). Classification (NCBI taxonomy): domain Eukaryota; kingdom Viridiplantae; phylum Streptophyta; class Magnoliopsida; order Asterales; family Asteraceae; genus Artemisia; species Artemisia tridentata. Next base: position 342,441,161 of record CP139503.1, on the reverse strand, counting down.
GGCAAAAATGTCGCAAACAATAGTTGCCAGGAAAAGGAAAAAAAAAAAAAGAAAAAAAGAAAAGGCATTAATAAAACACGATAATTAACAGACAAGAGATAATCATTAATCCGTACGCTAACGTAAATAATAGAATTATGCAATAATAACAAGAGTTAAATCCATCTAACAACAACAAACTAAGATGTTCAATTATCATACATGAACCACAAAAATTGAATTACATAAAGAGAAAATTGGTATCATATGTGCGTTGCGTTACCGGCTACACCAGTTAAAATAAATACTAGTTAGTTTTTATTTTATTTTATTTTTTTCCTGTGTGTATATATAAAGTGACTGAAATTTAATGTTCATGTACGATAACGGATAACACATAACATTAAGAAAGTATCTTACTATAGTGAACTAAACTTTATATTAACATTTAACTAAAAATAATATGGCGTCTATGTGGATTGTTACGTTAGCACAAAGGTAACGTGACATGTACAAGTGGTAATGACATAGATTTTACTGGTGCATAGTATATATTGGTAACTTTTGATGTTTATGTATGATAATAAGACATCAAAACTGTTAGATCGATGAACTTAACCCTAATGATAAACAGCAAAAACAAAACCCTAACCTTCTCCACTCCTTTGGAGCAAAACCTTCATCAGGTTGCATCTTTGATGGTGAGGGCAAAACTGATCGGTCCACGTAATCACCTTCGAATAACGAGGAAGAAAGAGATTTTCTTTTTTTTGACTTTGATGACCTCTGGCTCTGTTGGAATTTAGTAATCATGACAATCATATATTAAACCCATAATCAAAGTACACAAGAATGCGGAAGCGAGTAAACAAGTATAACACATATTAATTAACTTAAACATAAATAAAGAACGTACCTTTGTGATTCTAGCCCGAACAAGAATCAAAAGCAATTGTCTTGAACAATATGAAGAACCCTAATAAGGGTTTATGTGAATTAGGGATCTATTGATTAACCCCTTACCGTTTTGTTAATCGATCCAAGATGAACAACTAAAGTAAGTTGTTACCGAAATCATGTACACACGTACTATTACTCGATCAAAGGTTGATGCTAGTGAATGAACACTATTATTAAACCAAACTATTTGTTTAATAAACTATAATACCGTACAATACATATTATAATCACCATGATGTACCATGCATATCTAAAGTCAAAGATATCATACGCATGTCTAGCAATAAAGTCGATTTACTTTATTATTATAAATATCATGTACAGTATGTAAAAGAGATATAAAGTCGACTGACTTTTTAGTTATCATTGTGTCGTCACTTTTGAAAGGGTTTCAGGGTGTTTATATACCTTCCAAACTTGTTCTCCAAGTTTGAGTCTAATACCTCCTCAAATTTCAAAACTTGACACTCAACCCCCTCTTTTATTTACTAACGGTCATTAGTCAATTCCGTTAATTACTTTAACGTCCGTTAGTTATATTTTGTGTCCAAATAATTAAAATATATAACTATTATACATATTAATTATTCCTTTGATCATTCATACGTAAAGTGTGCAATCCCTCAGTCCCGGGTTCGATTCTAGTCATACACGATTTAATATTTTTCCAAAACTCTAACAGCTCCCACTTGGAAATCTATTAAAAGGGTAATGACATTGGTTAGCGTCTAGCAACACGCCAATGCCCCTAGTACAACTCGAGTGTGTGGTCTCCTGGACAAACCACTTGATGATTTTATAATCATCATACTTATCCTTTTGTTTCTAATACTACATTAATAAAGATATGGATCTCAGTCATTCTTTAATTAACAATTCTGTTTCTCGTTGTTTATGATTGAGCAAGATTACCAAAACATCTGAACGTATTCCAGATAGACTTTGGGCGTGCGCACGCAAACATCTTGTCAACCCTACGAGGGGCCCAGCAGTATTAAACTTCAAAACAAATTTGAAGGAACAAATTCTCTCTTGACTACAAGAATAACCCATAGACTTTGCAACATTTCTGAAAACAATCCTTATAACTCCCAGTTACGGTGAGCGGTAAATTGCTTTACAGAAATGCACTACATCCATGACACTTATCTGGTATCTCAAGTCTGAGGATAACTAAATTCATGATTTACTTACTGACAAGATCCACAAAGTAAAATCATGTAGTTGGGATAAGTCCTATATTCAATTCATTGAATATCATGTGAAATTGGTATGTCAACGCATCAATATACTTTCAAGTATATTCTAACCAATACTCAGATTTGTCTTAGTTTAATGATATTCCCATATCATTAATTGACAATGGACAATTTAGAATAACATAAGTTATTCATGGATTTAAACATGCAAATATAGGACACAATTTATTATTAATGAAAACAAACGTACTAAGTACTTTAATTCATTATAAATAATAATTGCTTAATGTCCTTTATCCAAACACTAAATAGATCAATGCATGATATTACTTGTTAATGAATTATGCCTCAAGTCATGTCTATCATACTTGTTGACAAGGCATAAATCAACTAACTTTGATCTATAAAATTTTGAGAATACTTATTTCAAGAATTATAAAAAATTCTTGTATGTGTGTATCTTGATATAGTCACACAATCTTTCATAAATGATGTGATATCCTCAACCATCAATTTATGACAATCAAACTTTCAAACGTTTTAAAGTTTAAAGTATTCTAATTCTTTAATGTATAATGCAACTATGCTCTTAGTAGAGCACAACTAGTTCACATGGCCATTAACAAGGATAAAATCCTACCATGACTAGTTATTGAGTGTCATCTCAATCAAACAAACACTATTGTATAAAACTACAATATGCCTTTTAACTATTCCGTAAACTTAATATCAATTGTGTAATTTGGATGCCATATAATCTTTCAAGATTTATCGGCTACAACAATTACGCAACAACTTGCCATATTGTTTATACTTAGAATTTAGGAGCAATTCCAGGTTGAGGATCATTATTCTAAGTTCAAACATATTCGATTAGAATATTACACAATTTATCAAATATCTTTTATTAGATATCAAATGTTGTCAAATCATTTTACATTCAAACATGATACAACAATGATATACATGAAAATCCTAGAATCAATCATAGATTTTATTCATGTTCTAACTTATCAAAAGATATATTTTCATTTAGACTTTCTAAATGATATGTTATGTCTTATTAGATTTAATTACCGCACATGTTTATAATAATAAACATATATCTCAATGTTGTATGTTTTACTTCTTAAATTCTTCAAGTAAAGTTTCATTCCAAGTTAAGACTTAACATTTTAACTTACATGGAATGTTACTTCCCATATGTTATACAACATACATTATTTAAGAAATTAAACATAATACTCCCACTAGCTTTTAGGAATACTTAGAAATTGTCTTATTTCAATTATAAATCAAACAATGGATTTAATAATTAAACATAAGAATATTTCATAGATGCATGCATTAATCCATTCATGGATTATTACACTTTGTACACTTCCAAAATAATTATGAATTCAAAAATCCTTTCGATTACTTACCGTTCTCGCTCAAGTAATCACTCAAGAAAGAGTTTTGATATTCCATTGTCATCCTTCATATAAATGAAAATAGATATGACAATTATTATCTTTATATATTTAATGTGCTTATGAAAGAGTATTCAATTATAGTTAATTACTTAAGTATGATTAATAATCTTGTCACAAGACATACATTAAATATGTGTACAATATTGTCCATATGATTTCTACATAAAGATTTAAACCACTAGGGTTTTTTATCTTTAAATAAACTCATCATCATTCTCTAACTATTAAGAATTAAGATAAACCAAATTTGTAAGATTTGAATATCTTTATGAACATCATCTATAACATTCATAGTATGAGTAATTTACCCAATTCATTATTTGGTAATACTTCATCATATAATCCTCAGCATATTAATTAAATATCTGAGATATCCAAGTGGATCTATGAATGAGAATTCCATCATTTTGAGATCTAACATTTACATGTCTAGCCTCATCATGATATTTGCTAGTGTATATTAGAAGATTATGTATCTTGTAACTTTATCTCTACAAGATAAAACTCCCACTTGCCTTTTGTAATTTATAGACTATCTATAAATAATTAGCAAGTTAAGCAACACCAATTTGTTCTTATTTGGGACATTACAAATACACTTTGATAGTTCCTGACATTCGTTTGTTAAAATCCAGCTTCATCCGAAGTTTAACAAATTCAGAACTTCATTTTAAGACTTAATGTGATTCATCACATTTCAACAACGTCTTATTAATCTTCTAGGAGTCTAATTGAGTATATCCAATCCGTACTCAATTTCTAACCTTGATAACTTTTGGAAGAAAAGAAGTTATAGTTATCTTTAATCAAACAATACAAATAAAGTTTGATTTTCCTAACTGAACACACCACAAATATGTGATATTTCATTAGAACTCATATTGTGAGATAATCTAACAATATGAAAGATAACTTTGTATTCCTTTTAGCTTACCTATTTCCCAACTAAGTCATCTTAATGGTGAAATAGAATTTCAAGCCTCTTGCATGCATTATAACTCAAGTACTTATTAAATAAGTCACTTCATGTTCATGTCTCAATCAAGAAGACATAAACCGTTATAATCTCACTACACGTTATAAATCATTGATCAACTCAATGACTTCTTGTATATGTCCTTAATAAAGAAGACATAACAAGTTAACGTCTTACTTTAGATTATACTAAGTCTTAAAGACTTCATATTTATAACTTTACAATAAAGTATAAATATTTATAACTAAAGTAATCATGAACACCATCATTTGGTTTCAATAGTATTTTCAAGTTAACTTATTACTTCATTTATTTATGTCATTCAAAGAATACATAATTATTGAAGTAGTATTATATTACTTCATGCATTTATGTCATTCCAATAATACGTAAATATTAAAGTTGAAGTAATCTTGTTATCACATTGACACAAGTTCTAATAAGTATCTAATTTAGAAACTGTAAATTTTTCCATGTGTGGTCTCACGCACACTTGGAAATTTACCTTGTCATTAATTTTGGTCCAGGTCTCACGCATACCCAAAATTAACTCCAAGTGTTTTTAAGAATAGATATGTATAATCATATTAGAACAAGAATCTCTTACCTTGCGGTTAAGAGAATCTACTAAATCATATTCTTATATGTTGTACCTTGCACACAATAAAGATTTCTCCCACTTGTGCATGGAACAACATCATGTACCACATAGACAACACTACACGTGTTTGTTAATGTGATTAATATGATTTGTGTCATTAGCATAACTAGTAGATATAGAATTACTCAATCAATCAAGGAAACGCACATGACTATCCTTGAAAATATTAGTATCTATATTTGGAAAGTAATTATCTTGAGGCATTCAAAAGATAATCTGAGTTACAATCAAGACAATAAATCTTGTAACTCCCACTGAATTAGAGAACTTACAATAACCCCTTATTCAGTAATGAGAAACACAAAACTCCCACTGAATTCGACACCATAATAAGTGTTTCATAAACCAGTGAAAGGAAAGAGTGTCCTTGTTACTTTCCTACATCTTTGACAAAACCTATTCGTAACAATTACTTAGGTTCTAAAAGATTGTATTCTACTACGTAACTGATGGACTATCCATATTTACGCCAAATGTGATTCATCACATTGCTTACTATTAACTTGAAAAATTGACATGCAATTTCTTCCATAGTAGGTCTACAATTCCAACAATTGTATGTAGTACTTTAAATGGTTAAAACAAAACAACTAGATATACTAGCTTGTCTTTTACCATTATGCGGTAATTAGTCTAGCTTCTAATTTAATAACTCATAAATTTCGCAATAACCTTAACGATTAAAACTTGCTATGAGTTATGTATTTAGAATTTAGACAATTCTAATTTTCCCATCATACTTTTCTCATTCATGAAAAGGAATAGGATTTAGTCTCACGCTTCTCATATGAAAGGAGACTTGGTTTATTCTTTTAATGAAATTGACTCTAACCAAAAACCCCTACGGGTGTAGATCAATTTACTAACAAAGAATATCCCTTGTTTACGGTTTATCATTGCATTAATACAATTAAAAGAATTTACAAAATTCAGTTTAGTATTTTCGATAATAGCTCTTTAAGAAAATAAAATACCCATTGGTAAATATTCATATCAACCATAGTATTTTCTTAAAGCTAGGATCCTAATTGACATAGTACCATTACATCAGTTGATCTGCTAGTAATGATAGTATTCAACTAGGTAATTGTCGAACAATAATTGGCAAACAATTTTCCAATTCCTAGATCATTATGGGATTTACATCATATTGATTCATCAATATGTCATGTAAGCATGTTTCATCCCATCTCATGCCTTAAGCTCTAGGTCTCACGCATCAGCTTAATTAAGTTGTCTAACTTAGAAACTGTAAATTCATCCATGTGTGGTCTCACGCACACTCGAAAATTTACCTTGTCATTAATTTTGGTCCAGGTCTCACGCATACCCAAAATTAACTTCAAGTGTTCCTTATAGTTAGATGGCATGTAACTTAAATTATAGGGTATTTAGTTTTTGGTGTGACAAAAACATGTACAAAGACGCATGCACTCATCTTTGTATCATTAGTTTTCAAAACAATTTTTATTAACCAATTAGTTAAGAGTAAACCAAAACTGTGTACTTGAGGTATTGGGTTCACCAATTAAAGAAGTACCAACAATTATCGCCCACATATCCTACTCTTACATGTTATTCGGATATTTGCCACAAAAGTGGCGCGTGGAATTGAGGTAAATCACCCTTAAGATGATAGTGTACGTAAATAGTGATATAGGTAAGTCGCAGTTGACGCACAAGCGGGCCTGGAGAGCCGGTAGGAGCGGATCTCTTAAAAAACCCCTCTCCAGATAAACCCACCACACAGTTTGTCAACTTTGGTCCGCCTTTCACACACTATTGTACAAAAACATCAATCAAGCAAAAGTTTATGATCTTAATCTTAAAAAATAAGTAACAAAGTTTAGATCTTGCTAGTCTCGCCTGAGAGCAAATTACCGTGCGAAGCGAACCACTGTCGGCACATAAGACACCGCAAGATCGATACTTTATCACTTTATGTTTCATCGTTATTAGTCCAATTTAATTTTTCTTTGAAAATTACCCTTTTTATTGCTTACTTTTAACATATCACATATAAAAAAAAACAATAAACAAGTAATTAAAAGAAAACAAATAATCAACTAATAAGAAAACAATTAATTGTTAGTGAAACATCTAGCCACATGCAACCTTTTAAACAAATCCTATTAATAATCTATATGTGAATTATTATGTATAGAATCAATAAAACTCCCATTGGTTTTCGAGCTCATTGTGCCCAATGGACCACAGTCGCCAACAATTGGCCGCGTAAGTTTTAATGATAATATACCACGTTGCACATAACCGATTCATTAATTTAATATATTAGGTCTTCCCTAATATTTAGATTATTAAACATGTGGAAACAACTAAACAATTTAATTCAAGTAATTATCCGTGACTAACATGCATGTTTTGTCACGGATTCATGCATATCACATAGCAATTAGGTCACAAGATACATAACACAACAACTTGTTAAAGACCTAGGGTTTCTAATTAATCACAATTAATTATGAAAACCACAAACCCTAATTAGGGATTATGGAACAAATCGACACCCCCCCTAAATTAGGGTTAAGGTTTCGACTTTTTATTAAAAAAACAAATTTTTAATAATAAAACCCTAGAAAAATAAAACATGTATAATCTAAACAATTTAAAGATACGTTTTTTTTTTTATTGTTTAAGTAATTAATTACATGTTATACATGGCTCTTGATGCCACTGTTGGAATTTAGTAATCATGACAATCATATATTAAACCCATAATCAAAGTACACAAGAATGCGGAAGCGAGTAAACAAGTATAACACATATTAATTAACTTAAACATAAATAAAGAACGTACCTTTGTGATTCTAGCCCGAACAAGAATCAAAAGCAATTGTCTTGAACAATATGAAGAACCCTAATAAGGGTTTATGTGAATTAGGGATCTATTGATTAACCCCTTACCGTTTTGTTAATCGATCCAAGATGAACAACTAAAGTAAGTTGTTACCGAAATCATGTACACACGTACTATTACTCGATCAAAGGTTGATGCTAGTGAATGAACACTATTATTAAACCAAACTATTTGTTTAATAAACTATAATACCGTACAATACATATTATAATCACCATGATGTACCATGCATATCTAAAGTCAAAGATATCATACGCATGTCTAGCAATAAAGTCGATTTACTTTATTATTATAAATATCATGTACAGTATGTAAAAGAGATATAAAGTCGACTGACTTTTTAGTTATCATTGTGTCGTCACTTTTGAAAGGGTTTCAGGGTGTTTATATACCCTCCAAACTTGTTCTCCAAGTTTGAGTCTAATACCTCCTCAAATTTCAAAACTTGACACTCAACCCCCTCTTTTATTTACTAACGGTCATTAGTCAATTCCGTTAATTACTTTAACGTCCGTTAGTTATATTTTGTGTCCAAATAATTAAAATATATAACTATTATACATATTAATTATTCCTTTGATCATTCATACGTAAAGTGTGCAATCCCTCAGTCCCGGGTTCGATTCTAGTCATACACAATTTAATATTTTTCCAAAACTCTAACAGGCTCCCTCTAGAAGCGGCTTTTATTTTCTTGTTTCTATATGGTGGTGTGTGGAAAATTCTTTATTTAAAAGAAAGATTTTATATAACAAACTTTTATAAGGTATGTTTAAGAATGGTTGTCAACAAGATTCACATCCTGAGTTTAAGGTCATACGATTTTATGATATTATATTGCAAAAATAATCTCGATTCTACGTAGTATATTTGCAAGCTTAACATATTATAGGATCCCGATTTTAATTATAACATCTTAAGATCTAATTCGATCCGATCTTATTTTTTCCGAACAACGAACTAAAAAAAATAAAAAGTCATGCATTATGTTTTATAAACTATAAAATACATGTTAATCTACTTAAACATTCTATAATCATAATTTAAGACAACATTTCCATGAAACATTTATATAATTTTGTTTTTATGATATATATAATTTGTAGATTTATATAATATTAAAAAAAAATGACATTATATGTTAGACTCGTTTCTTGGGTACAAATGGGCCCATCCTAGATGAAATTGACTAAGAGTAATGTGTTTGACTAAGCGATAAATGATATTTGAGTAAGTTTGACTACGAATGTATAAGTTCAAAGGCTTTATGTGATTGGCTAGTCAAACCCGGTAGCCAAACTATAAGTATTAAGAATGTGTAATGTGGTTTAGAAGGTATTATGTGTCATAAGTAAAGGTGTGACAACTGGTAATTTAGGGAGCCTTTTTAAAATACCGCATTGCCTGAAAACTAAAACAGTGTCATTTATTTTGAAATTATTATTTGAGTCGAGATGGATTTTGAATTTAGTTATTGCGTGATTGAGAATTATTTATTTGGCGTTAATTAGGCACTACGACGACTCCGGCACTAGGAAACCTAATAACTTTATATTTTACGAATTTTAATACGTTTGACATTTTATCAACGTATTTGTTATGAATATTAATGGAACGTTACGTTTAAAGTGAGTTACGACGGTAATAAAATGTTTTGAGTTTATCTCGCGTTTTATTTTAATATTTATGATGGAAAATTTTGTAAACTTTAAAGTGTGGTAAATATTTTGGGTGTCTTAAATAAGGGGAAACAAAATGGAGGGACCAATGTGTAAAATGGGTATTAAAAACCCCTCATCTTTCTTCTCCCTCTCCTCTCCTTGTCACCGCCGCACCACCCACACGCCACCACCGTCGCCACCACTTCACTCCACCACACAAAAACACGAAAAGTGGTATTGGGAACCGATTGTGATACGGTTAAATTAAAATGACGGAGATAAGTTAGTCGGGTACCGTAAACGGACCCTATTGTTGTAGCTGTTGTGGAATTGATTTGGACTTGTTGACGGGGTTACTTGATACTTATCGATATATAATGTTATGGACTTGTGAGTTGAGCGAGTCGGGGTCACCTTGACTTTCTAGTCAATGGTTGATTTCGACAACCGCCTTGACATTGGATTTGGACAATGAGCCGAGAAGTGATGACTCGGACTTGTGACTCGTATTTTATAACTCAAATTAAATAATAAAACTCGTAATAACTTATATATCGATATAAACGTTCATATAAATATATAAACGTGAAAACGTATATATATATTTGTGTGAATGCATATATAATAAATAAGAAATCACGAGTAACGAAATAATAACGTTAACGACCAATATTAGACTACCAAAGTAGTATAATATCGTCGAAAACCTTATTATAAATATATTGTTATAAATGGAACTTATAACGTTAAAAATGGATTGTTTTATCGATTTTAACGAGATTTTTGGAAATAAATAAGATTTGTGAGTTATAAAATATTTGAGGGCACATCGGTCCAAGTTTTATTCATTGTAAGCGCGGGGCAAAGCAGTAACAAAGTCGTGATTTTACCAATCATCGCGCATGCGTGGCGCAAGTTGTGGCACGCATGCGCAATGATTGGCAAAATTATGAATTTGTTGTTGCTTTGCCCCGCGCTTGCTCTACAATGAAGTGTTTATCTTTGATGAACTGCTAGGTATGCAAGTCAAACTAACAGACGGCCATATCAACATAGGTATGGTGGTTTATGCCCATAGGCATCGTTGGGCCGTCTGCCTTATTTGCTACGACCTTGTGAAAGATGATTGGGACGACCATGAATCACTCTTTCATGACCCACATGAGAATTCTTGGCGAACTGGATGAGCATGACGAACCATAAGTACAACCAAGCCACCGTTTCCAAGCACAGAAGTGCATGGTTCACCTCATTATCCAAGTTCCAAGCGGATCAGGTAGTTGGATTGTCTTAAGAGCGTGAACAAGGAGTTCGGTCCTCAAACGTCTTGGAAAACGAGCAGGTTGTCCCCATTGAATGACAACAAGTAGACATAGTCCCACCTTCGGACACTATCATGGTTCGATGATCAGTGGTCTCCATATTCAAAATGTCTAGAACATGGGTAGCTTGACCATGAATCACTCTTCCATGACACGCATGAGATTGGTCTTCCGTTCTTTACTTCCAAGCTCATCATCATGCCTGCCCTTGCTTAGCTCGGTAAGGTTGCATAAAAACTCTTTAAGTCTATACCATTATACATATTTACATCTCGGTAAACATATGCTTACAGATTCTATAGCTCCGGGTTACATTATTGCACTTTGTTATCACTCCATGATACATAAATCCCTTTGTGTCGTGTTATTTCCTTGCATTTTTTTTGACACTTTATTGTCAACTGTCTCAAAGTATTGTTTATAACATCCCCATTCACTAAATTAAGTTTCACTATGAACTACTTAAGTGAATTTGTTTGGAACACTGATTTGCTTTTTAACATTCGTCCACTTAGTTGGCTTGGAAAAAACGGGCAGGGTGACATACCAATAAGAGTTCTTTATCCTTTACAAGTTTAACAAAGTATACTTGATACAACCAATGAAGACGAACTCATGTAACAAGGCCTTGATAATCATTAAACCTTTTTCGCTAAATCATTTTAGCAAACTCTTGGGGAGATTTATGAAGTAACAATAGTCAAATCAAATAACCTCACAATATAGCTCAATAATTGTTGTAACTATTAATTATCAGTTTTAAATTAACAAACATACCCAAAGTCAAGTTATCATAACCATACAAACCCAACGTCAAGTACATAGTGAAGATACCATGATAGGTTTTGCGTTAAACAAACGTTATAGATACCAATTTTATGACCCAACAAAAATGGATCATTAGTTGTTACGAGCAAAGGCGTGAGAAGTTGCTTAAGGGTGCTTAAGAACAGATCCTCCGTCCGCTTCATCTTTGGTACCTATCAATTAGTTCATTACATAGCTGACATAAGAAACACGGTAATAATAAAGCCAAAACAAGTGTTTCCAAGTACTAAGAGAATGTGTTTGGTATTGCTTATTTTTTAAGTAGAAAAGCACTTTTTTTTTTGGTAACCATGATTTCCGACCTTTTGGCCGACTAAGCAGAAAATCACTTTTTTCATCCAAACACTCTCTGCTTTTATGCATTAAAAAAGCAGAAAAACAGTTTCATAAGTGGGTTAAGACCCTTATTTCATGTTACATACTTGATATTAGATTAAAATGACTTTCTACTCTCATATTTAACCTAAAATCTTTTATAAATGAACTTGATTGAAAATTCATATTAAAATTATTATTTTTTCAATTATATTGCGTTTTTATAAAATAAGATAATCCAAACACTGGTTCCAGAAGTACTTTTCTCTGTAAGTACTTATTCTTAAGCAGAGGCACAAGCATCAAAAAAAATAATAAACAAATAAAAAAAAAGCAATCTCAAACACCCAGTAAAACTAATCTCTCCCTGTGATGAACTAACATACTGATAGTGACACAATACAAGCAAAACCTAAAACCTTGTAACTAGTGGATTAGTACACATTATAACCACTGAGATAGCCAGCCTCTATTTATTACGTATTTACTTAATTAAGGTTTATTTAGACTTATGAATGAGAGTGGAATTAATCACTTGTACCTGATGAGTCTGCTGCAGGGTTCTCACTTGTATCTGACGAGTCTGTCACAGGGTTCTCACTTGTACCTGACAGGTCTGTTGCAGGGTTGTGTATCATGGTTTCAGTTGACTTGCCAAGATGGTCCTTGTTGAGAGGGGGCCCTCGATACACCGGAGGAGGTCTGGTGCCTAATTGGTTCATTTATATTAAAAAGTATCAGAAGGCGTTTGGTTTGTGAGAATTAAAATCACCGTATTTCAAAAGCCTGTGCGGATTCTAAATCCTAAAAATTGAAATCGTGTAACATGTTTGGTTGGTAGAGTTTTGTTCATGAAATTATAACATATACAACAACAACAAATGACATACACAAATATACCCTTCAGGTTCATAACTAATACCATCAGAGATGATGTGATGAAAATGAAATCATAGTCCGTGCGCTGATGTGCTTATATTCTAACCTGCTGCCATTATCTCAATTAACTGTTACTCATCTTATGGAGCAATACTTTTCAAGTCTCTATTGAAAACTAAAATTCAAAAACATGCACATTATTTCAAGCAACGTCTATTGATCGAGCTCAAAAGAGGAAGGCGATTGAAAGAGCCAATGTTTTGGTAAAGATAACATGACCATTTATAATGAAATACAATAAAACAGATGTGAAGTGCACTAGCCTGCATATTTCATTCATATCAAAGCAATGTGAATGCAGAATTGAAACGAAATGTGCACAATAATTCAGTAAGTTTACTCTCAGGCCTAGTTGTATCTCATTCAAGCTTACATTATTTGCACATATATCATGTAATATCAAACCCTAAGAACGTATAGTGCAGTTTCGGAAATAAGCAAAAAACAGAACAAACATTCGGAGAACTGCAATTCCACAGGTCAAAAAGCAGTATTCAGTAGCTAAACTACAACGAATAAATCAAATCCTAAGCAATCCACATCCAAATACAAAAGATTAAAAGAATTGTACTGATGTTGTTCATTTACAATTGATATTCTTAAACTTGAAAGAGCAAATTGTTCAACTAGTTTCATTTTAGGTAAGAAACAAATTAGGGTAAGCCATTTTAGCCCCTCTGAACTTTGTGTTTGTACCAACAGCAAAAAGTAGGTAGAGTTGACCATTTTACACAGCAGAGTATCGGTTAAAAAGTATTTGACTTTTGCAGTGATGTCTCCTTAGGAATAGCCGAAAAATTGCTTGGAGTAAACGAAAAGTCAAGATAAGATTTGTAACGAAACAGAGTGGAGTTTTGATAGTTACCGGTAGCAATGGAAATGCGGAGGGGCTTCAGGACTGATTCTTCATCAGCTGCTTTAGTACCTGTTTATTAACAAAATAGTAGACATACGGTCATACGGATATTAAAAAAAAAGGTTGCCGCCAATCTTTTTAACCACCCTAATTGTCCGCCAGTTATAACCGCAGACTAGCTAGTTATACATGGGATCCCAGTTGGAGCTTAATATGAAGAAATGTAATTGACTTTTCCCCGAGACACCTTACCAGTACAAGACTAGCTATCTTGGAGATTGTTTGTAATATCGTCAAATGTCAAATACAGTAAAATCAAAATTTCGTTTCTTCATGAAACCGATGTCAGATGAGGAAAAAGTTATCTTGTTCAGTATCAAATGATAGGCGCCAAATACTTTCGTTGACTATTGGTATGTTTTTAAGACCTTACGAAGTACGTTGATGATGCAGGCAAATTAGCTTTTATAATTTTGGCAAATTAGCTCTTATAATTTTGGATGGGTGCGAAACTCGGTAAGGTAACCTATACCTATGGAAGAAAAGGAAAAAAATAAAATAAATTTGCATTGGTAAAATTAATGAGTACCTGCAGACAATGATTCAGCTGCTGGGAATGCAAGTTCAGCAGCTATATTAACAAATAAGTAAAATTAATACATAATATACATACAAATTACAAATAAAAGATAGAGAATATATTTATACTTATATTGATGAAAATAGTATTCGATTTCAGACTTCTCCCAGGGAATCGCTCAAGGTGTGTTTGCATAAAACGAACTTCCTCTTCGGTTATTTCGCGACGCTTATTAGTAATATAAAAATTGAATCCATTATTAGACGTGAATATCATTCCTGGTTGCTCCATTATTTCTTCTTCTTCTTCTTTCACCGATCGATTGATCTCGTTAAGGTCTAAGTTAGGGTTTTTTTTTTTTTTTGTTTTTTTTTATAGATAAATAAAGGAGTTAATTTCATAAATGGTCCCTGTGGTCTGTCTGGTTTAACGGATTTATAGTCCCTTTACTTTTTTTTTTTAAATGGATCCTCTCCTTGTGATTGCGACCCATAACAGTTTTGATCCCTTGACCAAATTTTTTGTTAGTTTAACCGTTAAGTTGATCATGTGGCGTGCACATGAAAGGGTAATTGTGTCTTTTCATTTATTCTATTAAGAACTAACTACAAAGTCATCCACAAATACAACTCATCATCCACAAACACAAACACATTTACAAACCAAATCACTTCACTTGTTTGTGAATCTGTAACACCGTCAAACATTTCATCTCTCTTTCATAAACAACAGCGGCCACTCTTCTCTTTCACTTGCAGATCTAAAAAAATAAAACTCATCATCTCATCTTGCAATTTAAACGCAACAACCAACAAATACATCTCCCTTGTTCCTCCATTGAAACGCGAGTTACACAATCTTTCGAACTTCTGATGACAGCCGAGCACCAATAAACTTAAAACTCCTTTCAAGATCTTATAAGGTCTCGGGTAGGTTGTTTTGATTTTTGTTCATTTCTTGTTTGACCAAAAGAAAGATTTTGGGGCAAAAACACAATAAAAAAACTTAGAAAATGGAAGAAATGAGGCGACGGAGGGTATGGATGTTTTCAAGGGTTGTTACCCCCTCTCTTGTCAATGATTTTCTATTTTTGCCCCCAGTATCAAACAACCCTTTTTATATCTTTTATATAATAAGAGAAAATTCATTTTTATGAACTCTTTGATTCAGGATGATGATGATACATATATAGTATATACATATACAGTTTTTTATATTTCCACAATGACGAATTTTGTAGTTTATTCTTTATTTCAATAGAGGTTGTGATGATGCACTACAACAAAAAGGAGAACGGGCGACCAGATTTTTTGCGGGGACGCTTCTGTCCCCGCGGAAAGTCGCTAAACGACAAAAAATTGCTGAGCTGGCGCAAAGTCTCGCTGACCAGTTATAAAATTTTCAACGACACTTTTCCGCGGGGACATGTCCCCGCAGAAAGTCTTTTACATATTGGCCAAAGTTTGACCAAAATTAGAGCGCTTAATTCTTCCCACTTTTTTTTCCCGCTCTACTTTCTGCGGGGACATGTCCCCGCAGAAAACAAAGATGTATATTTTTAATTTTTCGCGGGGACATATCCCCGCTGAAAACGTTAAACATTTTGGCTCCAAAAAGATAAGTTAATTACCGCGAAAATTTAATGTCTTTTGGCGGGGACATGTCCCCGCCGAAAGTATTCCCGCCAAATTTTTCTTTTACACCGCCAATTTTTTACTTATATATATAGTATAATGAATTTATCACAAAACACGTAAATTATCACAAAAAAACACACATAACAATGGATGGTTTAACGCCGGAACAGGAATGGTCAAAGGCTTTATCACACGAGCTCCTGTATAATGAAATTATACTTCATTGGGGCTGGGAAATTTTTGATGAATATGGTTCTTATGAGAACTGTGCACCGTGGCAGAGAGACAAGATTCTGGAATGGTTGAGGAGAAAGCCGTACTATAGAGAGTATTTGGAAGAGCTAGATGCTGCTGAAGCTCAACGTGCTGCTGAAGCTCAACGTGCTGCTGAAGCTCAACGTATCAAGGAAATGAGAGCAAGGAAGGGAAAAGATGGTGCGAGTTCCAGCAAAGCGGGAAGTAGCCGCAAAAAAAATAAACGGGTTGTTTCGTTTGGTTGTCGAGTTGTTTAGTTTGAGTTGTTTCGTTTGGTTGTCGAGTTGTTTAGTTTGAGTTGTTTCGTTTGGTTGTCGAGTTGTGTAGTTTGAGTTGTTTCGTTTGGTTGTCAAGTTTTTCGTTTGAGAACTCTTGCGTATTTTAAATAAAATGTTTGCCTTCGTGTTTGTTAATTGTGATATTGTTTCTTCAAATAAGGTCATAAACCCAAACACCCTTTTGGTGTAGGAAATAAGCAATCCCAAACACCCCTCTTTAGACAGCATAAACCAAACGGCCCTTGTGGGCTGCTGTTAACAAAACAACATAAACCAAACGGCCCTGTTTGGACAACATAAACCAAACGGCCCCTTATGGTTGAATCTTGATGGATACTTAAGTTTTCACAGCAACAACAACATCATTGGAACATTTTAAAGCGTACGAATTAAAAATATAAAGCACGTTCGACATCAGTTTTCACAACAACAACAACATTTTATTAAACAACAACAATAACACAACAAACAACAACAACGACAATAACAGCAACAACAACAACAATAACAGCAACAACAACAACCTACATACGAAGATTTCCCATATCACCTAGCATGTCATTATAAAGGTCATGAAATAAGGCAGCTGAATCAGTTGTGTGTTTGTCTGGATGCATATACACTTCTAGCATTTTATTGAGTACCATTATCTGGTGATTCAGTTTGATGCAGTTTGAGCACTCTGTATTTCCAGGACTCGATGTTGAAGGTCCTGCAGTGTAACGAGTTGGAGTTATGGATGATCTTGCGGAATGAGTTGGAGGCGTTAAAGCTCCAAGAAAACCGGTCATTTTGGCTAGTCGTTCCTCCTTCCATAAAAAAAAATCGCATCCATACTCCTTTGTCCCACCCTGTTAAAGAGTAAAAACTATTATTTTTAACAACTAACCAAATTATTTATATAACACACAAAAAAGTATGTAATTATTCACCTTTGATAAAGGACACGCATAGTATTGTTTACCAAGGGAGTAAGGTTTATGCGATTCTCGCAGAATTACGTCTCCTCGTTTACAAGGACAAGCAAAAGCTTCAAATTCCGCCATCTTAACCATGATAACAATGTGTGTTTGTGGTTGTGAGGTTAAGTGGTTTTAAGTATAAGAGGTTGCGAAGTTGTGTGGATAAAATGTTAGTATATAAGAGCAGGTCTTGGTGGGAAATTCTTGGCGCCAACATTTTGGTGGGAAAGTTTTGGTGGGAAAGTTTTGGTGGGAAATTTTTGGCGCCAACATCTCGTGTGTAACCATAACATCTCGGCTCGTTCGTTAAACAACTCGTGTGTAACCATAACATCTCAGCTCGTTCGTTAAACATCTCGTGTGTAACCATAACATCTCGGCTCGTTCGTTAAACATCTCGTGTGTAACCATAACATCTCGGCTAGTTCGTTAAACATCTCGTGTGTAACCATAACATCTCAGCTAGTTCGTTAAACATCTCGTGTGTAACCATAACATCTCGGCTCGTTCGTTAAACATCTCGTGTGTAACCATAACATCTCGGCTCGTTCGTTAAACAACTCGTGTGTAACCATAACATCTCAGCTCGTTCGTTAAACATCTCGTGTGTAACCATAACATCTCGGCTCGTTCGTTAAACATCTCGTGTGTAACCATAACATCTCGGCTCGTTCGTTAAACATCTCGTGTGTAACCATAACATCTCGGCTCGTTCGTTAAACATCTCGTGTCTAACCATAACATCTCGGCTCGTTCGTTAAACATCTCGTGTGTACCCATAAACTTTTTTTATCGTTAAAGCTCTTTTCACCTATCTTAATTAGTTTTGGAATAAGTTCACAACAACCTCCTTACCTACTCATCTTTATAAAGTTTTTTTCCGATGCAAACTAGGCTCGTTCGTTAAACATCTCGTGTCTAACCATAACATATCGGCTCCTCTCGGTCGTTCGTTAAACATCTCGTGTGTAACCATAACATATCGGCTCGTTCGTTAAACATCTCGTGTGTAACCATAACATATCGGTCGTCGTTCGTTAACCATACTCGGCTGTTCGTTAAACATCTCGTGTGTAACCATAACATTCGGCTCGTTCGTTAAACATCTCGTGTGTAACCATAACATCTCAGCTCGTTCGTTAAACATCTCGTGTGTAACCATAACATCTCGCTCGTTCGTTAAACATCTCGTGTGTAACCATAACATCTCGGCTCGTTCGTTAAACATCTCGTGTGTAACCATAACATCTCGGCTCGTTCGTTAAACAATCTCGTGTGTAACCATAACATCTCGGCTCGTTCGTTAAACATCTCGTGTGTAACCATAACATCTCGGCTAGTTCGTTAAACACTCGTGTGTAACCATAACATCTCGCTCGTTGTTAAACATCTCGTGTATAACCATAACATCTCGGCTCGTTCGTTAAACATCTCGTGTGTAACCATAACATCTCGGCTCGTTCGTTAAACATCTCGTGTTAACCATAACATCTCGGCTAGTTCGTTAAACATCTCGTGTGTAACCATAACATCTCGGCTCGTTCGTTAAACATCTCGTGTGTAACCATAACATCTCGGCTCGTTCGTTAAACATCTCGTGTGTAACCATAACATCTCAGCTCGTTCGTTAAACATCTCGTGTGTAACCATAACATCTCGGCTCGTTCGTTAAACATCTCGTGTGTAACCATAACATCTCGGCTCGTTCGTTAAACATCTCGTGTGTAACCATAACATCTCGGCTAGTTCGTTAAACAACTCGTGTGTAACCATAACATCTTGGCTCGTTCGTTAAACATCTCGTGTGTAACCATAACATCTCGGCTCGTTCGTTAAACATCTCGTGTGTAACCATAACATCTCGGCTCGTTCGTTAAACATCTCGTGTGTAACCATAACATATCGGCTCGTTCGTTAAACATCTCGTGTGTAACCATAACATCTCGGCTAGTTCGTTAAACAACTCGTGTGTAACCATAACATCTCAGCTCGTTCGTTAAACATCTCGTGTGTAACCATAACATCTCGGCTCGTTCGTTAAACATCTCGTGTCTAACCATAACATATCGGCTCGTTCGTTAACATCTCGGCTCGTTCGTTAAACATCTCGTGTATAACCATAATATCTCGGATCGTTCGTTAAACAACTCGTGTATTAGGTAAAAGTGATGTAAATAATTTTAAAAAGTTTTAAATTAATAAAATATCATTTTGAAATTTTTTAGTTAAATTTAAAAGAATTAATATTCATTTTAAAAGTTTTAAATTAATTAAAAATAATTTACAAAATACTTTCAGTGGGGACATGTCCCCGCAGAAAGATTTCCCAAAAAAAATAAATTTTCCCTCGTAGCATTTACTTTATCCCGCCAAAGGGTTTGGCGAATTTTTTTTACTTTCCGCGGGGACTTGTCCCCGCAAAAAAGTGTGATTAAAATATGTATTTATATTCTGCGGGGACATGTCCCCGCAGAAAGTAATTCCTAAAACTTGCCCTTATTAGTTATCACTGATCAAACACTTAGAAAAAAAAAAAAAAAAAAACACTCATCTGCTTCTCTGCTAGATCTGCTTCCACAACACCACGATCTCCACCACCACAGCACCATCTCTACCAGCACCACCACAACACCACCATCTCCACCACCACCACCACAACACCACCATCTCCACCACCACCCACACTCGCACCACTGTGCACATCTTTCCTCCCCCTCTCCCGTTTAATTCTTTCCTCCCCCTCCTCTCCCGTTTAATTCTTTTCTCCACCATCTCCACCACCACCCACATCTTTCCTCCACCATCTCCACCACCACCCACACTCGAACGAAGGTGAGTAATTTTAGCTTTTTTTATTTTTTTAATTTTCGTTATCTTTTTAATTTGTTATTTGTTTTTAATTTTTTGTCATTTGTTAATTTTTGTTAATTTCTTGATTTGTTTTTTTTTTTTTTTTTTTTTTTTTTTTTTTTTATGTTAATTTTTTGAGGTATACTTGCTGCTGAGAACGGAAGAGGAGTACGTAAGGCCGAGACCCGAAGCCGAGAACCAAGAAGCCGAGACCAGGTTTATGTTTAATTTTTTTTTTGTACCGGGGACATGTCGCCGCCAAAAGTTTATAGTCATTAGTTTATGTTTATGTAATTTTTTTAGCTGACTTGCTGTCTGAGACCGAGACCACAGTCGAGAGCAGCCTACTGTCAAGACCAGCCGAGAGCAACCATATTCAGTACGTTTTTTTTGTTTGCGTGCTGTGTTTGTTAAGTGATGTTATGTGGGAGTGAGGCAGCCTGGTATTGAGTTAGGAACATAGTCGTGCATTTTTTAGCTAAAACGTAACATTAGAGACTATAGTTGGGATTTAACCAATGTACATAAGGTGGAAGTTAAGATAGCTGGGCTTTTTGTAACGGCTGTAAGAGCCAAAATGGGATCAGTTAGTTAAAATTAGAAACAATTAGTATTGTTTGTACCAAACATGAATTATGAATAAGTAGGTTCGTTTTCAGGTTTGAAACTGGCATAATAGAGTTATTGATGCGAAGTTTATGTATAATCAGAAATTTTGACAAGTAATATATGTAGAGTAAATCTTTTGATATATATGAACATGACCCGTATCAATTTAAGTTTAAAAAGTACCAAGTTGGTGAATATATGAAAATGAATGTATTTGGTATACCTTTGATAATGTATTTGGTATGCGTTTGTGAATATATGAAAATGAATGTACGAATATGTTATGTGCTTATAATTTTTTTATCTAATTGTGTTAGACTATTATAAATGATTTTAGGAATTTAGTGATTAATTTCGGAAAGTCCCCGTCCGAAGTTAATCATCCCATAGAAAACCCGTCCGAAATTAATTTATTAGAAATTAATTTCGGAAAGTCCCCTGTTTGGGACTGTTTTTTGAATGTTTTGTCTCATTTAGGATATGAATGCGTATAATTGATTTACTATTTGTGAAAATTTCGACAGTGTTTCCCCTTTACTCCTACGAATATGTCTTTAATGCACATATTTGGGGAGTTGAGGGGAAATGCTGCCGAAATTTTCTCAAATAGTAAATTCAGTTATACGCATTCATGTATGAGACGAAACATTCAAAGAGTGGGTTAGGATTGCCTTCCATAGTTGGATTAGGTGAACAAAACGCACAACTCGTGATTCCACCTTCATGTATTTATGTGTAGATTTTTTTGAACATGCTTAATTCTAAATAATTATTTATTGCATCATTAAAACGCAGTTATGCCAATTGATAAGAGTTGGGTCTCTAAACCTCGTTCTAGCCTCGAATTTCTAAAAGGTCTTAGAGCTTTTTGCGAGTATTGCAAGTCTTTTGTGAATATTGATGGGAATGTTAAATGTCCATGTAAATATTGTCATAACATTGGTTGGGTAAAATACGAAGAGTTGTTTAATCACATAATGTCATACGGTTGGGACCAAAGTTATACGAAATGGTTTAATCACGGTGAACCGGATGAGCAGACAGTAGTACCCACCACGAATCAACATGGGAGTGATATGGCCGAGTTCCTTCATGATATTTGTCCGAATAACGATCAAAATGAGACAACTGAAGGAAATATTGGCGAGACAAACGAGCCAACTCCTCAACGTAACGAGTTTGAAGAGTTACTCGCCACTGCCAACGAGCCACTATACCCGGGCTGTAATTGGATGTCTTCATTGGACTTTATGGCAAAGTTTACGAACATCAAGGTCAAAGGTAAAATGAGTGACACCACATTTAACGAAACCCTAAAATTTCTCAAAGAATGTTTCCCACCCGCTCTAGGATACAAAATCCCATTGTCATACTATGACATAAAGAAAACATATAAAACGATCGGGTTAGGATACGAATCCATACATGCTTGTGTAAATGACTGCTTTTTATATCGGGGGGCGGGTAACGAAGATTTGCAGAATTGTCCCATCTGCGATGCTAGTAGATGGAAAGACAAGAACACACTGGGGAAGAAAGTTCCTAACAAGGTGTTGCGTTATTTTCCTATCATTCCTAGACTACAGCGTTTGTACAAGTCGACCCACACTGCAAAACATATGACTTGGCATGCTTCTGGGCAGTCTACGGAGGACGGTAAGATGCAACACCCGGTTGATGGTCAATTATGGAAGAAATTTGACGTGAAGTATTCTAAAGAATTTTCCTATGAAAAAAGAAACGTCCGATTAGGGTTGGCTGCTGATGGTTTCAATCCGTACGGCAACCTTAGTCAGTCTTACAGCATGTGGCCGGTCATATTAACAACGTACAATACGCCTCCCTGGATATGTATGAGAGAGACTTCTCTTATGTTGACGTTGTTAATTCCGGGCCCTAAATCACCTGGGAAGGACATAGATATTTACTTGAGGCCTTTGATTGAAGACCTAAAGATTCTATGGAAAGATGGAGTCATGACTAGGGATGCTGCCACTGGCACTGAATTCTGTATGAGAGCAGCGCTTTTATGGACTATCAATGACTTTCCCGCTCGAAGTAGTTTGTCTGGGTGGAGTGGGCAAGGTTACTTGGCTTGTCCGACATGTAATATGGACACTCCATCTGCTCGCGTGTTAGGCAAAACCGCTTATGTTGGTCACAGAAGATTCTTAAAAACGACCAATAAATGGCGGAAAAATAAACGGGCATTCTATACTCGGGACGATGATCCTAGACAACCTCCTAGAAAATTTACCAGTGGTGACATCTTGAATCAACTTAGGAGATTGCCTAAACGTACCCCGGGGAAACATCCAAGTTTTGGGGGTGCGAAGAAAAAACGTGATCCTGTTCGCGAATTGAATTGGACCAAAGAATCAATTTTCTACGAGCTAAAGTATTGGTCTTTTCTTACACTAAAACACAATTTAGATGTCATGCATATCGAAAAAAATGTGTGTGAGAGTGTGTTGGGTACTTTGTTAATGAATGACAAATCGAAAGACACCAACAAGGCAAGACAAGACTTAGAAAATTTGCAAATTCGTGAAGAGTTGTGGCTCGTCAACAAAGGAAACGGGAAGTGCTCTAAGCCTCATCCCACGTACTCTTTCACAGCTGAAGAAAGAAAACAATTCTGTCAATTCATCAAAGGTACGCGTTTTATTTCAAAATTTATTTGTTCCAATTCTTTTCGCGTATCCATTTCGACGACTTACTCTTTTTTTTTTTGTCAATTCATCAAAGGTGTGAAACTACCTGATGGGTTCGGATCTAACTTCAAGCATAAAGTGACCGACAATGATAGCAACATAACAGGCTTGAAGGCTCATGACTGTCACATAATGATGCAGCGGTTGCTTCCTGCTGGACTTCAAAATTACTTGAAGGACCAAACCACCGCAACACCAATAATCGAGCTTTGTTCATTCTTCAAACAAATATGCGCTCGAACTTTGATGGTGGATGACATGCTGAAAGCTAAAGAACAACTCATCAATATTTTGTGCAGTTTCGAGCAAATTTATCCTCCTGCTTTTTTTGACATAATGATTCACTTGGTTATTCATCTACCCGAAGAGGCTATTGAAGGCGGGCCTGTTTACATGAGGTGGATGTATCCATTTGAAAGATACATGAAAAAGCTCAAGAATTATGTCAGAAATAAAGCTAAGCCCGAAGGTTCAATAGCGGAGGGTTATATTGCTGATGAAGCATTAACTTTCTGTTCGCATTATTTCCGGGGTGTTGAGACGAGATTTAATCGTCCTGACCGGAATGAGGACGGTCCAAGCCCAACAAGTCAATTTCAGGTGTTTCGATCAATAGGTAAACTGAATGGCAAGCAATCATTGATCCGGGTTCAACCAGACACAATGAAGAAAGTAGTATGGTATGTACTACACAACAGTGATGAAATCGACCCGTACGTGAACGAGTACGAGAGGTACGCGTTTTATTTCAAAATGTGTTTTACGTGAGTTATTATTCGACGACTTATTCTAATATCATGAACGTTTACAGGGCATTTCCTGGCAATGATATACAAGAAGGATTTCCTGGCTGGTTTGGGAGCAAGGTAGACTTATTGTATGTATTACCCTGTAAAAATAACGACTATTACTCATCTATATCTATTCTTAACTTTTTCATAGATTCGTGAATTAAAAGTAAAGAATGACCCAAGTTGTACTTCCGAGTTATTCGCTTTGGCTTGTGGACCAGCATGGACTGCAGTCTCAGTCGACTCTTGCGTAGTCAACGGTGTGAAGTTTATCGTACACGACCGTGATTTATGTCGTTCAACTCAAAACAGCGGAATTTCAACTCCTAATCCTAGCGGAGGAATGTATTATGGCCAGCTTGAAGAAATTCTCGAGTTTTTGTATGTTCCGTTCAAGGTTGTGCTGTTCAAAGTCAAATGGTTCGACACTAATAACGAGGGTCGCATAAAACGTTGTACATATAGAAATAACATTACACAAATTATGACAGACCGTGTATCGTTTCAAAATGAACCATACATTCTTGCAACACAAGCAACACAAGTCTTTTACCTTGATTTCCCGGGTAAACGTGGTAGTTTGAAGGCCGTCCAAGATTCTTATCATCGAAAGATTTGGAACCCGGATATAATCGTGGTAGAAGACAATCAAGATGTTGTACATGACAACAACTCATCACATGTCACACTCTCTGCTGAGTT
Source organism: Artemisia tridentata subsp. tridentata (assembly GCA_021014915.2). Lineage (NCBI taxonomy): Eukaryota > Viridiplantae > Streptophyta > Magnoliopsida > Asterales > Asteraceae > Artemisia > Artemisia tridentata. Next base: position 342,415,734 of record CP139503.1, on the reverse strand, counting down.
GGAAAACTTGAATTATAGCACCATAGATATAGATGTCCAGCCAGCGGAAGTTGAGGCACCACCAGCACCAATTATCACTGATGTCGACGACGACGATGATATTGATTATGATGACCACATTCCTCATGATTTAGCATCTGATCATGAAGACCACGTCGATGGTGAAGATGAAGCTGGCACTAATAATGATGATTTTTATCTTAGTGATGTAGGAGATTGATCTCAAATTGTAATTTGTTAAACGACACTTATTTTAATGAAATTGTTATCGAGTTGTTAAATGTGTTTATTTATTTATTTATTTGATTATTTGTTATTATCTTTTTTGGTTTATATTGTTATTTATTTGAATGTGTGTATATATATGCGTATATGTGTTTCTTCACTAATTTCTATGTTCTAGTACAGATGGCGGATGTTATAGCGACAAGCCATGGTGGTGATGGGGGTCACGAGCCACCCCGGGGTCCGGCGAGGAGGATAGGCACAAATTGCGAGCGTAAGAATTTCTCCTTTATTTTAATTAAACTTGATCATTATTTGAAATTGATAACTTGTTATTTTATGTCACCATCACTTTAATTTGATTACTTGCAGGCTCTAGCTCGAGAGCTCCCAGGCCTAAGCCGATGAAGCCTGGGTCAAAAATCGGGAAAGAAGGGAAGGTGGTTCGTGGTCCCTCCAAGAACACAGCATTAATCGCCATGCGGAATGACACAGGCCGCCCAGTCTCTATCAGATTTAGAAAGAATGCTAAAGGCTTCTGGGAGCATGTGGGCAATCACGCTGCGTGGTACTCGAGCTTTGTCGGGACCTTGATACGGGACACCGTTCCACTGTATCACGATACGTGGGATGATGTTTCTGAGGCCTCGAAGGCACACGTGGATTCTCAGCTCAATGTAAGTTTTTTTTTATCTTTTATTTTTTTAATTATTGTGTTTATTTATTTTAATTGTGTTTATTTATTTAAATTTGTCTCTTTATTTAAATTTGTATATTTATTTTAATTATATTTTATTGCAGCATTACTTTGATCTAGCCCCCCACCTTGCTGGTCGAGATGGAGAGAATATTGTTAAAAGTATCGAAGCTTACTTGAGAAAGGTATACAATGACCAAAAATTCAAGCACAAGAAGAAGCATTTTACAGACCAAGGTGGGCTCGATAAACTTGACGATATCAGGGCAAACCGTCCCGAGAACATGGCGGCAGATCAATGGGAGAAGCAGGTAAATTTCTGGATCGACACATACTTTGTTGTTGTTATTATTATTATTATTATTATTTTTTTTTTTTTTTTTTTTTTTTTTTTTTATTTATTATAATCATCACTTTATTGAAAAACAAATAGGATTTTACAAGAAATTAGTGGGGAGCCGAGATACCAACTGAGCCCCCACACCTCTAGCTACAGCAAAACCAATCCTACTAAAAATATTATTATTATTATTATTATTATTATTATTTATAATAAGCAGATTCAGCATTGGATCGACCCGGATAAGTTAAAGATCGGGAAAATCAACAGCGAAAATAGGAAGAAAATGAAGACTACGACACTTCATGGATCTCATTCTTTGGCAGTCATAGCAGATAACTTTGTAAGACACTTTTTAATAATTTTATTTATATATATAGTGTTGGGTGAGTATTGATTGATTTTATTTATAAACAGTTGAGCTCCCCTGACCCCGACTCTGAGAATACTCCAGACTATATAGACATGTATAGACACACTCATACCAGAGATGGCACCTGGGAGTCTGAGGCCGCCGAATCCAGCTACGTAAGTATAATTTATTTCCAAAAACTCACCAACATTAATGCAATATAATAAATCACGACTTATATATTACTTTTCTTGTTTTTTTGTAACTAAACAGAATCAGATGGTCCAGCTTCGGTCAGAGAGCACCTCCTCCGGGACGCGCATGACAGATACAGAGATCTTGAGCCAGGTTATCGGTGGCAAACAGAGGGGACATATTCCTGGCGTAGGTCCAGTTTTATCAGGAGGTGGTCACAGGCCGACTCTGAGTGCCTCACGAGCTCGTCAGGAAGCCTCCTCGTCCACACTGGGCGAGACCGTGGCGCGGCAAGGGGACACGCTGGAGATGATTCTGAGTTGGGCGAGGCGTCAGCCGGGCTTTCCTCAGGAGCTAGCAGGATTGGCGGGGACATCAGGATCCCAGACTCCGACGCCGGGTGAGTCTAGACCTGCAGGGGAGGGTAGTGGGGGAGCTGGGGGTAGTGGGGGTAATGGGGATGGTGGGGAGAATGGGGATTAGGCATGTATGGGTCGGATGGGTCACTTTATGCTTGTTTTGGGCTGTTGGACACATTGTGTAGATTTAGATTGATTATTATGTCTTAGGATTCCCACTAAACTGTTCCTCGCTAGCTTATTTTTTGGGTTGTTGGACATTTTGTGTGGATCACGGTTTTTGAACCGTTTTTGGCGAATTAGGATTCATATGTTGTTGGACATTTTGTGTGGATCACGGTTTTTGAACCGTTTTTGGCGAATTAGGATTCATATGATTATGTTTAGCGAATTTGGATTGTTTAGGGCAGTTGGATTAATATTATTTTTGGTGAATTTTGTTTGAAATTGTTGTTGTATATATGTTTAGCGAATTTGGTTTTAATATCGTGTTGTTGGCGAAATTTGTGAAATGGGAACAGCAGGTTTAGCATACAAACCTGCATTTGGTAGGTTTTTGCTGCACATATTTGCGGCAAAAACCTGGAATAACCCATTTTGCAGCAAATTGCTGCAAAATGGGTCAGGCACTTTCTGCGGGGACATGTCCCCGCAAAAAGTAATAAAACACTTATATAAAAACCTTTTTTGCGGGGACTTGTCCCCGCAGAAAAGAATTTCGAAAAAATATAAAAGAGTTTCTGCGGGGACAAGTCACCGCAGAAAACCAATTATAATTACGGAATTAATTAATTTTTACTTAATTTTTTAGTTTTCTGCGGGGACATGTCCCCGCAGAAAGGTATTGCCACGTCGGACAATCTTTGACCGGCTAAAAAAGAGCTGGGACCCACACGTCCCCGCAGAAAGTGATATAACGTCACCGCGTAATGTATTAGCGACGAGCTTGCCGCGGTGACGTTTGGGCGGTGACTTGTCCCCGCGGAAAGTGTTTCTGCGGGGACATGTCCCCGCAGAAAGGTGAAAAGTGTCCCCGCAAAAAGTGGTCAATTTTGCAATAGAGGTTGTGATGATGCATTTCTATAAAACATTTTCTGAGTAAATCGATTAAAGTTGAGATTTTCCGGATCTTGGCGGGGCATTTTATATGCAGCCATGGCGGTTTATTCCTCTTTGTTCTGATACATTTTACATATCTGAGCCTCCCATAAATTAGCTTCTTGCTTAATTGTTTCTACTGAAATTATTTGGAATTTGAAGTCTATATGCACAGATACAGTTGTTCATCAGTTGGGCTTTTTTCTATTCACATTCTTATGGGATAGGCTTATTGATATTCGAATTTGTGTTGCAGCAGAAACCTTGTGGATTGGCATAACTTTGAAGAATGGTTAAGTTTCACCGTTTCTTTTTAGTTGATAAAACGTTCACCGTTTTTAGGTCCGGTTTAATATCTTTTTGCAAACTTTTTGAATTCTACTTGTTATGTGATATCTAACTAGCAAATAGTAAACTTAAACAAACAAGTAATGTAAAGAGTAAGGAAAGAACACAACCAAGACGCGGCGACTTATAGTGGTTCGGCATGAAGCTCACTCTCTGTCCTACTCCACTCCCCGAGTACTACACTCGAGAGTTATCAATCACTATATAAACACACTCCTTCAAGTGGAGCAATCCGTACACAAGCTTACACAAGGTTTAACGACACTGAGCGGAATATCGAGTTCTAATCGTAGCTAGAACCAATTTACTCCAAGGCCCATGTGGCCACACGAACAAGCACTCTTGTCCAACTTGGATCTTCACCCGATCCAAGCCTTCATAACCCGAACCAAGCCTTCACACATAGACACACTTGGTTCTTTACCCGAACCCAAGCTTACACACAAGATTTACTTGGATCATCACCCGATCCAAGTCTTCACACAATGACTCAACTAAGTCCTAACCTACAGAGTAGGACATCACTCTCCTCACAACAAATACATGAACTAGTCTAGTTACAAGACTTCTTGGATCTGCATCACCATCCAAGTTCTCACACATATCTCCATCCTTGACTCACACACAAGTCGGAAACGTTTACAATATTTACAGAACCTATACCCGTAACACTTGTTACGTTTGTGTGTGGACACCTATAACATCTCGAATCTTCATCTACGTCGAGAGTTCTTCTCTTGCACTTCGTGGAAGAGAAAATCACTTATAAACATATACCGACATGTTATAGTGATCAAAGATGAAAGTTATGTCGGTGAAGATAGTATATAAAGCAAAAGACAAAGATGAGACCTCATAACTCATTCTCCTTTTTCTCTCTCAACTCTCTCTGCTCTCTTTGTAAACCCTAAATACGATTTTGTATTATTAGATCATCTTGATCTATTCTGCTGTTGTTTCATAGATATTTGATACTCCGTACTTGATTGAGATCAAGTGTTGTTTATTGGTTGATTCTTGTTACTGATTGAGATCAATTGTATTGTTCTTGGTTCCTGAGATTAATAATAAACTGTTTTTACCTTTAAATTGTGTTTTCCTACAAGGATCTTGTGATTGGACACTTACCATGTTTATATAAAAGTAATTAAACATCTACTTTATCTAATAAATGGGTACACTTTACAAGCACATTAAAGCATGCGATGCAATTAATACGCTGATGTGTCTTCGCTGTGATTGGTCGGTTAATTAATGCGTACAACTTCTTGATGCAATACTTCCTCACACCTTATCAAACGCTCCTCTTTGATTTATATTTGTAAGGAATTGAATACCATTAAACGATACAATCAAGCTATACGCTCCTCTTCATACGATTCAAATCAATTCAAAACACTTTCCTTCTATTCCTCTTTGATTTATCAGTTTCAATTCATCCTTTAATGTCAACAATTCAAAAAAAATCCAAAAATGCTGTACGATTTGATCTATATAAATTTGATTCAACCAGATTTATCAACCTTAAGAACCCGATCTATGCCGGTGGAGGATCGAGATGAAGAACAAAAATTCCATTGGTATTAATATATTTGCTTTGATTTAGTATATTCGCTTTTAAATAATCAATTTAGTTTTTCTTTTTCTTTTTTTCCGATTCAGTTTAATATATTTGCTTTGATTAAGTTCAATTCAATTGTTTTGCAGCAAAACCCTAGGAAATAATTTGGGGGAAATCATATTCATGTCGTTGAAAATGTGCAAATTGTGTGTTCTGTGGATTTTATATATGTAATCTTCTTTTTCCCCACGATTTAACTTTAACTAGTGATATTGTATTTTCCTTTTTTTCTTTTTTGTTTATAATGATAGGTTTCATAAGCAAGTCATCTATTCGGGTGTCCTAATTTTAATCTGTGACGAGGTAAGCTTTCAGTTTCTTATTTGATTCTCTTTTTCTAATTTTGTATCTTTGTTATTTGTTATGTTTTATGTTGTGTTTTTATGCTTTTTTACTACCATATAATTTCCTGTATATGGACATTTTTTAGGCAGGTTATGCAGCGCACCCGACGCCTAATGGATTCATAACTTTGCATAATTTTGAGGGTATTGCGTAAGTCACATTATAGCACCCATCAATTAAATATGGATCGTTTTTGTAAAATATGCTTATTGTAATATGCTTATTGCTGGCCAAACCTTCAAATTGGTAATTATCTCTTAATTTTGTGCATATTCAATGTGATATGTTTGAAATTTATTATTTTTTATTTCGATTCAACTATAATATGTTTTGTGCATATTCAATTTAATATGTTTAAAATTTACTATATTTGATCTTTTACAGTTTTTTAGTTTAATTTTGATTGTATGTTTGATTGTTAATGTTGATAAGATTTACTGTTATTTTAATTTAGTTTTTTGGCTGGATTATAATTGAATGTCTGTTGACGATCGGTTAAATTTTGGATTTTTTTGTAGTATTGCGTGTACTTTTTGACTTCTGGATATATAGATGATCTTTTTTGTAGTTTCGTGCATTTTTTTCCTTGCTAAGTAGGTCCTGGTAGGCATTAAGAAAAGGAATGCTGCTAACATGAACTTGACTTTCAACAGGGCTAAGCTGTATACTAGGGAGTATCAAGCCAAGGTCTGATTGGTTTTAGCCATTTTGGTATATGGAGTATGGTTTTGAGTTTGGAGTAATGTTGGTTGTTTTTGTTATGCAGCAAAAGGGATTGATTTAGTTAAAATGTGAGGCGAGGTTGAAGGTTTATTTTATGTCAACCCTGAAGCTAAGATGAAGTTCATCATTATGATCCGTGCGTGTAAAACTTCTTACTCTTATTACCATCATCATCACAACACATTTAGAAACGTAAGTAGCGTCTAATTCGATGTCTTGCTGGCCATACTTTGAAATTGGTAATGATCTTGATTCTAGAGATATTCTATTTTGTGTTTAGATCTTAAAAGACAAAAGTTGGTGTTTCGATGTGTTGTTTTTTTGAGGTTTTGATTGAAATCCCGTGGTAAAGCTCTTTGATTTGTTGTTTTTAGAGTAAATTACACTGTTCGTCCTTGTGGTTTGCGTTGACTGGCGTCGTTAGTCCCTTGACCAAAAAAACTGCACCGTTAGTCCTTAACGGGCATACGTTTGGCGTCATTAGTCCCTCCCCCACTAACGCTCGTTAAGTGTTGTTACACCTGAAGTCCCATGAGGGTATTCTAATCATTTCGCAAACCAAAAGGACGAACGGTGCAAAAAGGACGAACGGTTTTTTTTTTTTTTTAAATATTTTTGTAAGTTTCGTTTTAATACGTTTTTGTCTGTTTTTTTAACGTTTTTGTCTGTTTTTTTAACGTTTTTGTCCGTTTTTTTTCGTTTTCATCTTTTTTTTCGCTTTCTTCCGTTTTTTTACGTTTTCCTCCGTTTCTTTACGTTTTCGTCCATTTTTTTTCGTTTTCGTCTATTTTTTTACGTTTTCGTCTGTTTTTTTACGTATTCGTCTGTTTTTTTACGTTTTTATCCGTTGTTCTAACGTTTTCATACGCTTGCGTCCATTTTTTTAACTTTTTTATCCATTCTTAACCGTTTTTTTTTCGGTTTCGTCTTTATTTTTACGTTTTCCTCTGTTTTTTTACGTTTTCATCCGTTTTTTTTGTTTTCGTCTATATTTTTACATTTTCCTCCGTTTTTTTACGTTTTCATCCATTTTTTTCGTTTTCGTCTGTTTTTTACGTTTTCATCCGTTTTTTTTCATTTTCGTCTGTTTTTTTTACGTTTTTGTCTGTTTTTTTTGTTTTCCTCCGTTTTTTTACGTTTTCCTCCGTTTTTTTACGTTTTCATTCGTTTTTTTTCGTTTTCGTCTTTTTTTTACGTTTTCATATGTTTTTTTCGTTTTCGTCTGTTTTTTACGTTTTTGTCTGTTTTTTACGTTTTTATCCGTTGTTCTAATGTTTTCATATGCTTTCGTCCATTTTTATACGTTTTTATCCATTCTTAACCGTTTTTTTCGGTTTCGTCCTTATTTTGACGTTTTCCACTAGTTTTTTTATGTTTGCATCCGTTTTTTTTGTTTTTATCAGTATTTTTACATTTTCATACGTTTTTATCCATTCTTATCCGTTTTTATACGTTTTCATAACATAAAAATGGACAAAAACGTAAAACTATAGACGAAAACGAAAAAAACGAATGTAAACGTAAAAAATTGAGGAAAACGTAAAAAAACAGACGAAAACGAAAAAAACGTAAAAAAAATGGAGGAAAATGTAAAACTATAGACGAAAACGAAAAAAAAAACGGATGCAAACGTAAAAAAAAACAGAGGAAAACGTAAAAATACAGACAAAACCGAAAAAAAAACGGTTAATAATGGATAAAAACGTAAAAAAATGGACGAAAGCGTATGAAAACATTAGAACAACGGACAAAAACGTAAAAAAAACAGACGAAAACGAAAAAAAAAGGATGAAAACGTAAAAAAAGGGAGGAAAACGTAAAAAAACGGAGGAAAACGTAAAAAATGGAGGAAAGCAAAAAAAAAAAGACAAAACGTAAAAAAACAGACGAAAACGGATAAAAATGTAAAAAACAGACGAAAACGAAAAAAATCGTATGAAAACGTAAAAAAACAGAGGAAAACGTAAAAATAAAGACGAAACCGAAAAAACGGTTAAGAATGGATAAAAAAGTTAAAAAAACGGACGCAAGAGTATGAAAACGTTAGAACAAAGGACAAAAACGTAAAAAAACGGACGTAAACGTAAAAAAACAGACGAAAACGAAAAAAACAGACGAAAACGTAAAAAAACAGACGAAAATGAAAAAAATAGACGAAAACGTAAAGAAACGGAGGAAAACGTAAAAAAAGACGAAAACGAAAAAAAACGGACAAAAACGTAAAAAAACAGACGAAAACGTATTAAAACGGAACTTACAAAAATATTTAAAAAAAAAAAAAAAAATAACAAAAAAAAAAAAAAAAATTGGTCCTTTTTGCACCGTTCGTCCTTTTTGCACCGTTCGTCCTTTTGGTTTGCGAAATGACTAGAATACCCTCATGGGACTTTAGGTGTAACAGCACTTAACGAGTGTTAGTAGGGGAGGGACTAACGACACCAAACGTTTGCCCGGTAAGGACGAACGGTGCAGTTTTTTTGGTCAAGGGACTAACGACGCCAGTCAACGCAAACCACAAGGACGAACAGTGTAATTTACTCTTGTTTTTATTTAGCGTTTCTATACAATTTATAATATATTGGGCTTTGATTTATTTCAACTAAAAAAATGATAATTTTCTTTGTTGATTATTCTTGCAACGTATTTTGATTCGTGATTGGTTTTACATATCATCTTAGGCCTTCCTGCTGTACGGTGTCTAACACCCTCTACTGATTCTTTATCTTTATCGGACAATGCTATGAATATAAGACTGCCTGTTCCTCAAGTTCTGGGTGAGAAACATATAAATGTTCTCATTTTTAGATGTATGTGCCTGTTTGATCATTTATATATATTCTTACACCCGTTACTATGTGAATGTTTATGTGATAGCGCCTGATGCTGTGCCACGAAGTCGATCCTCAGTTAGACGTGCTGCTGTTGTAAAGCCGCATGTGACAGCTTCGGCCGCAACTTCAAATAATATGGGTGCATGTGTAATAGTGACTCAACCCATGGATACAGGTACTAATGTACTATTACAGTTATAATTATACAAAGAAACTTGGTATATGCCGTAACTGTTCTTTACCCATTGGTTTGTCTGTTTTAGGTTTACAACAGCCGGGAACACCTGGGATTGGCATACTTACCACACTCAACAAAGTACAACAGGTTTGTAGTCTTCTGAAAAATAGTTTCTTTGGTCGTACTGTTTACCAATCATTCAGGTTTATAAGGTTTATCAGGTTTTCAGAACATTACAAGCCTCATGTAGATTGTTGAGTGCGATGATTGGCCAATCAGGTATGATCACTAAAAGGTATAACCTTTTTCTCTTTGTACCTTGCTTATTTAAGCTTTTATGTTTAGAGGGTGCTTGCATTCATGTTTTTGGACAACCAAACTAATTAACACCATTTCCTGAGCCAAAGCGAAGTAGTCATTGCTATTGGTATACAGTTTATTCAAATACAAAATGTATATATTGCTAAATTTATAATTTATGACATCTGATGTTATGTGATGATAAGGATCAGGTGAATGGTCAGATACTCATATGAAAAGTCTACTGAAAACATTAAAGCAAATGCTTATGAAAGTGCTCAAGGTGCTCCGTTTGACAATAATACCACCACCGCATCGAGGTGCCCAACTACCGCCAAAAATACTACTTGAAAGCCCAATCATGATTCCTATAAATATGGGCTTGGATTATCTATGGTACATGGCAGAGTAAGTGCAACATATTTTGCTCTTCTTATGTATCATTTATTATAACATATAGATTAGTCCCGGATAAAAAAGTAGCGTTTTGACCCATATTTTTTATGTCAATCCCCATAAAAGGCTCCATGCAATTATGCCTTTTCTACAGTAGGTCAACTGAGTAAAAAGTAAATATAACTTAAATGGAACTGGTCAGATAGGTTAAACATGCCGAAACCGCAAAAAAAAAAAAAAAAAAAAAAAAAGTTTTAGTAAACCGATAAATCTGAGAGCTGTATGGAAAGTGTCACTGTGATGAATTACGCATGATCCATTAAAGATCAAAGTAATTCCAAAGTCATCAATTCATATTTGCCAACTTTGGTATTCTGGAAAGATCAATAGATTCTCATGTTGTCAATTCTCATGTCAGGGTATGGTCGGTGGTGAATTGATTGTAAAACCTGTTGAAATATCGGGTTTATCCCCGAGGAAGCTGCAATTGTAGGAATTGTGTGCTTATACGGAGCAACCAGAGGTCAACTATTTGTTAGAGGCAAAACCAGCCGGCGTTTTGCTGTTAGAAATTCAGTTGCACAGGGTGGCTGAAGGCATTGGTGATCATTGTTCCGAGTACATGACAGGAGGTTGTGTTGTTCTTGGAAAGTAAGCATCTCAAGTTCTCAACTAAACAAATACATCTTTAAAAAATGTTTTATACTTGGTTACTCTGTGGGCGTTATTAGTAATATCTTATTACAATTGGCTTTTCATATTCTGATGATTGAAAATCACATAATCTAACTATCTTATAATGCACAAAGGCCTACTATTAATAGAAATACTTAAAATTAAGCAATACAAGTTATAAAGCTAAAAGTACAAGTAATTAAAACACATTTTCTAACATTTACAAGTTCTTAAGCTCAAAGTACAACTAATTAAAATAGAAATACTAACATTAAATACAATAAATAAATCATTATGTACATTAAATACAATTAATTAACGGGTCAATAAATACAATTAATGCAGTTATTAAATAATTAAAACACCCCTTACATAAGAAATACAAATTATCAAGCATATTGTACAACCAACTTAAACACAATTCTTGCATTAAATGTCACTAATACAAATAATAAAGCACATGATACAAATATTCAAGCCCGAACGGGCAGTGGGCCAAATGGGCTCGAGCCCGAACGGGCACGGGCCAAACGGGCTCGAGCCCGAACGGGCTCGAGCACGAACGAACACGAGCCAACGGGCTCAAGCCTGAACGGGCACGAGCTAAACGAAATTCTTGATATCCGTAAATGTATTGTAAAAAAAAAACATAATAAACTAAAATACATGATTTACTAGAAAATTTTATTTCAGGGTACCCGCCGCCGCAACGCGCGGGTACCCGGCTAGTCACTTTTAAAATGCGCATCCAAACACCCCTTATAATATTTTTAAAGCTCATGCTAATGTTAGATAAACGTATAAACATGCTAGTGAAACGATGCATACAAAGGCAATTGATGTAAACCTCAAGCATAAATCATACAGTAGAATCTTACAGATTTCATTCCAAGTTAGTAAACCCAATTGATGTAAACCTCAAGCATAAATCTTTGGTTTAGAAATGTACTAATCTTTTCTTTTCTTCTTATTATTATGGACTGGACCTATGAGCCAATGGAGTTAAATAACAAGATAGATTTGTGGGCTTGTTTTCGGCCCCGGGTATTACATTATAGTTTCACTTTTTGTGAACTTATATGTTACATATTTGTTTTTCGTGTTTAAACTTGATCATTCATATACGAAATTTTATTTACAGAAGTTGAACAAAACTAATTGATTTGTAATTATAATGTCCTGTTGGTTTCTCCTTAAAAAATAATGTAGCTAGCTGTGAATAATGCTTTTTGACTGAAGAAGACAAGAATGCGAAAATAAAGACGACGTTTCTACTTTGTTTGTTTGTCTTAATTATGCCATACCCAAAATATAGTTACTAGGTCTCAATTTATTTGTTCACGTTTCTATTTTGGTTGCCTCAAAATATTTGTCTTCTTTAATATTAACCAAGAAAAAAGACTTTAGTAGATAATATAATATTTGATTAGTAAAAGATATAAAAGAAAAGTTCAATTTAAAACAAAAATTCTTTAAATATTCAATGAACAAATTATGTTCATCAAATTATAGAGGGCAATTCTATATACTTTCGATGTACTTTTTTCGACTTTTTTGCGAGTGTAAAATTTACGTCTGAAAAAATTACACGTGGTTTGTTATTTTAATATCACATGTGATTTATGAAATGTGATTTGTAAAATCATTCGTGAATTCTCAAATAACAAATCACATGTGATATTTTAGACGCAAATTTTAACACCAAAAAAACAATTCGTCGAAAGTATATCGAAACGTCCATCTACTAAAAAAAAATTATCGCAGGTATGTATTTTTGTCCCAAAATTCTCGTCGATTGTGTATTTTTTGTCGCTTAACGATTTATCGTTTGCAAAATATTTTATTTTCAAAAAAATGGTGAAAAGTGACTTTGATTTTTTTACTAGGATGAAAAAATAAGTGATCAGAATCTACTCATTAAATCTATAAAAAAAATTGCGTTTTATATTGATCCACTCAAAAATATAATTCGTGAGAATTTTTAATTGCATGGAATTTAAAGTGAACTAGAGACAAGATATACAATTTTTGCAATTAATGGCAGAATAACAATTCCTCAAAGGCTCGACTACCATAAGTTTGATGGCTATCTATTTATTTGTCAATGTGACGGTTTTTATTTATTTATTTACTTTTCTTATTTTTTTGTCTGATGTTATATGCATGTGTTATAAAATAGATTGAGAACGCGATATTGTAATGATGTAGCTGGTGAAGTTATGAACACGTGATTTATAAGCTGTTATTTATTAAGACGTGTAATAAATGTCAACACGTATCTAAAAGTAAGTTTCAGACATCATTTTTTTTTTTATATTTGACGCGTTTTTTTGCTAATTTGCTACGAATGTACTTTGTTTTAGGTCTCGGAACGGGAAATGCTACTTGGCTAGCAGGGAAAAAGCTAAAAACATTATAAAGATGGGTACCAACCACATACGTACAATTGCACAAATCCGTGTTTCTTATAAAATGCATCATGTAAATATCTTTTTTGCAACAAGTCTTAACTAACTTTTATTAAATGTATCTGATGACTTTTTCGTCCCAGGTTCATCACCGCTTAAAATTAAGTAAAAGTAAAAGTAAACCAAAAGAGTAACACTGAAAAAAACATCCTGAGGTCTTTTAAATTTTACAATTTACACCTCTATCAAATAATTTTGGTCATTTACATCATTTCATTAGCAAACGTAACACAATATACATTCTTTAGTGAAGAAAAAAGAAGATGAAGATGAATAATGTGTTGGAGGGTTGGAGCATCAACAACAAATACATCCCTGTAACAAGCAAAACACAAAAAAACCTCTCATGTTAGATCCAAGTTGAGGATTGACGAGTGACATATTTATCATTTATGACAGTGACATATTTTTAGTGCATGTTTAAACATTAAAAAAAAGGTTAATGGGTAACCCGAACCTATATAAACCCATTACTCGATCCACCTTGAAGCAGATAAGCACTTTAAAATAAGCAGTCCCGAACACGCCTTCATATAAAGTTGGGTTGCAACAAAGCCAAGTCACCATACCCCTTAATATAAGCAGTCCCAACCTTACATTTTGTTCTTGGCAATGGGGGGTATAAATATGAAAGCAGAGTAGAAGGTACTTACAAATACATTAATGCGGATTTATCCAACAATTTATCGACTTTAGTAAGTTCAAAGACCCTCACAGACCTGAAACCATATGACAATAGGATTAACAATTATATGCAATCCCAAACATGAAACAAACTTAATAGTCCAATTTACCAATCTTTAAAATTGGATAGCCCAGTAACAACAATAATGGATAATGGATCAGCCTAATTTCTCGCTTACTTATACGAAATCATATCATTATCAGTATTAAACATATTTTATTAGTTCAACATTAGCAGGAAAAAACTTGCACCAAATCAAAATTTAGAGACTGTTTGGGATTGCTTATTTAGAGTCCTTATTTTCTCAAAATAGTAAAAGCCTACTTATTTTTAAGTTGTTATTTCAAAATAAAAGCATCAAACTAACATTTTTTTTTCAATAACAGCGGAAAAGTTATGATCACTTACACCATGAGACTTAGCCCCCTTGTAAAGCTCATTTGCAACAGCTACAATTGGTGTTGATTGAGATACATATTCAGCTAAGCTCAAAGCAAGTCTCATATCCTTCAATGATCAAAATAGATAGGCATCTGGGCAATTGTCAAGGTACTCAAAGTAGTTGGATCATGGGTCATATCAGGATCCATTTAAAGAAGTTTAGTTTTTGAAAGCTATACCTTCTTCCGATGCTTCAAGGGAAAAGCAATAGGGTATTGGGATTGCACCATTACAAGGGTTTTCAGTAAGAACATTGGTGCACTAATGGCACCCTGCGAGATTACTTGAAAAAAGACCCCAAATGCATAATTGAAACATTTTTACATCTTATATTGGAGCAACCACATTAGCATAAGAAAAATAAGTAACCACCTTCATTGTTCCCTCCCAGGCCCATTTGTTTATAACCCATTCACCAGCTCTATAATGAAGACAAAAAGCTTACCGGTAAGTCCCATATCCTCCACATGTAGAAATAATATTTATAAAGCTTGTACGGTACTGATATTAGGAATCAGCTGAAGAGAAGTTGCAGGTTACATGATCACGTATCCTAGTTTAAAAATTAAAGCTTTAAGGCATAACCAGTTATGTTATTAGCGCTTGAAGTATCAAAAGGAACATATGTAACATAAAAATTAATAATCGTAGACTCACAACTCACGCAAAAACAACCTACCATGAGCATATATTGTTAAAGTCTCATCGACCACAAATGGAACAGCTTCAAGAATACCCCTAGTTGGTCTTTACGTTACATCATTGCTTTATAGTGGCCACAAACACCTTTATGTAATTCCCTTCAGTGGCTCTTTTGACAGATCATTTTTTTGGTTTGTATCTAAACTTATCCATCATTCCTTAGTCCCATATTTTAAACCCCAGGATTATGAAAAGTAAGCCCCTTGCCTTTTGGTCTGCCGGTGGCCACATCCAGATAACATTCCCAACGAACAATAATCTCCACTCGTTTGATTTTTCCCCCGCTTCCTTTGTGATTCCCTAAGAAGATCAGAAGCCATGCCTGCATTTAGTGGTTGTTTAGGGGACAAATTAGAGAAGTACCAAAGAAGCGTTACCAACCTTCATACAGGTTACAAACGGCAAAAGATCACAACAATGACTACTCGGATTTACAACCCACGGGTCTGCTTATTTGCATATTTGATCCTAAGCTGGTTGAGATTATGTAACTCAAAGCAATGTCGTTTAAAACACAATAAAGACTAAATATAAGCACTTGTATTGAACCACACATGTTTAAATTCACAAAAGCAACAAACCGATTCAAAAAGTTCCAGTCTGATTTGTTAATGAATTAAAAAGTGAAGAAAAGTAGAAGTTATCACCAATTATTCAAAATAATAACACTTGACCATCGTAAATAATTGCTTTCAAACCATTATGGTATAATTAGTAACACAAGTGGTACTCAGCTTGAATCTCAACATCAAATCAGGTGGCCGCAACTTCAATTTCCAGTGGTGACAAAGGCAGCGGTGGCGGCGGAAGGCTGCTGCAACCGGCGGCTGAGATAAAAAAATGTTATACAAACTCAGATCTGTAAATATAATCGACATATCTATAAAAGAGTTGTTTATTATATTATAGATCTATGAAAAAATAAGAAAATACCTCAAAAAATAAAACACCTTCTCTTTGAGGGTTGGTATCGATGGTGAGGGTTTTGTGGTGGTGGTGGGAGTTCGTTGGTGGTGGCGTTAAGTGAGGGGTACGGTGGTGGAGGGTTAAGGTGGTGATGGGGTTTCATGGGTACAGGGATTTGCTGGTGGAGGGGTCGGTGCGTGTGCCTTCGTTGGTGGTGGGGTTACGGTGGTGGAGGCGTAATGGCGGCAGTGATCAAATGGTGGTGATGGTATTAGAGAGAAAAGAGAAAGGGAGATTTGAGGATATGAGTGAATGTGTGATCAGTTGGAGGCATAATGGCGGTGATGGTACTTTCCATCAATAGTTGATTTGCAGTTTCGATTTACATTGATTGACGAGGCAAAATGGCAGCGATTTTGTTTCCGTCGGTTGTATGTTTTTTTTCCTCCAGCTTCTTGCTGGGCCTATATATATATATATATATATAGTTTTTGGCCGTTCAAAAAAAAAAAATGGCAGCGATTTACATTTATTGGTTGACAGAGGTAAAATGGGGATTGACTGAAATTTCAGCTTTTTCACTTTTCCACTTTGACCATTTTTACATTACTAGGCGAGTACTGGCGTCTAGCGGCAGCGGTTTCTAGCGACAGACAATTATCGATATGCGATATTGTGGTATGTGTTTCGTATAACGTTCAAAATAGAATGTGAAAAGATCAAAATGTAAGTGCAAAATGTTTATAAAGTTCTCTAATACATTGATTGTTACATGTATCAATCCCTGACCATCCATTTTACCATCTTAAGTTCTTAACAATGTTTCAAAATGACCATCCATTTTACCATCTTAAGTTCTTAACAATGTTACTGAATTAACAAAAAGGTAAAAATGAGTGTGGGTCACGCTACCTGTTTCGACCAAAACATAACCACTGGACCAGTTACTCGATCGCCGACCCATTTTGATACCACTTGAGTCATGACAGTCTTCATAGAAAGCAAGTACTTTAGGGTTAGTTTATTATTACTGAGAACTGAGAGCAGCACCAGTTTAGGCTTCTTGGAGTACACTGTAACACCCCAACCCATCAAGGGTAAAGGTATCACAATAAATAGTGTCCAACAGAGCAAAACACAAGCTTAATACTTTAACAATACAATGAGTACAAAGGTTACAAATGAATTCCAAAATAAGGAAGATACGATAATAAAACAAAGTCCATTATTCAAAGATACTCTAAGTTTGGTCCACACTCTCTCATCCCCAAAGCTAAACCCCGCATCCTAGCTTAAGTACCTGCCGCATGGAAAAGAAAACGCGGCTGAGCATAAAAAGCTCAGTGAACAGATATGAAGATAACAAGCACATCAAGTAATAAGACAAGAGAGTACGAATTGAAATTTCATATGGTGTCACAAGGTATATCAAAGGACTATCAAGGTTAAGTATGAAAAGTCACCAAGGTTAAGTATCAAGAATCGTCAAGTGTAATAGCAAGGATTAACAAGTTTCAAGGATCGTCAAGTATAATGTCAAGGGTTAAGTATAATATCAAGGTTTAACAAGTATAGTATCAAGGGTTAACAAGTTTCAAGGTTTTCAAGAATTAATAAGGGTCAAGTATCAAGAATTAGCAAGTGTCAAGTATCAAGTGTCAAGGCTTTCAGTATTTAACCCCCAGGCACAAACAAGTATCAAGTCAAGTATCCCAAGTTGGAGTAGCTAGCTCCCAAGATGTGAGGGGTTGCAATGCACACAAACCCGGTCACCAAGTATATAATGTAGTCCAAGTCATAATCAAGATGGTCGTAGCCCAAACAAGTAACAAGTCAAGACACGACTAGGATGCATAACATTGGTGCATCAATGCTATGGTGTAGTACATCTCTCCAACTACACTAGAGTACATAACATTGGTGCATCAATGCTATGGTTGTGGCTACTCCACAACAAGTAGCTCCTAGTAAAATACTGAAGGGTCAAGGGTCAAGGTTCAATATCAAGTACAAGTGGTCAATTCATAATCAAAGGTTCAAGTCAAGGTTCAATGTTAAGGTTCAAGACAAAGTTCAAGTCAAAGGTTCAATATCAAGAGTTCAATATCAAGGGTTCAATCTCAAGGGTCAATATCAAGTAATGTAAAAGAGAGAGAGAAGAGTCATGAGAGAAATAGTTGTACTCTTACTAAAAGAGTACGGAATATCGGTACCTTGCCGAAACAATCACCAAGCTAGAACCCAACAAGTGTAAATGAATCACTCCCGCTTCACCGCACCTAGAAGCAAGTGTATACGAATTACTACGAGTTTAAATTACCCAAGTTACCTCTTTTAGTTAACTTTCCATTTTTAGAAACTTTTCATTTTAGCAGCTTTCTATTTTAGGTAACTTTCCATATTTAGTAACTTCCCACTTTAAGTAGTTTAAGCATTTTAAAGGCCTTTCTAATTTTAGTAAGTTTCCTTATTTGGAGAGTTTCCAATTTTAGAAGGTTTCCATAAATAGTACTTTCCAAAATTAGCAAGTTTTCATAATTAGCATATTTTCAAAATTGGCAAATTTCCAAATGTTAACATATTCTTATAAGTTAATCTTATCATATTATCAAGTTTCATAGCCTCGTTTGTTACGGATTTCATTTTATAGACATTTCCCGAGATTAGGGTTTCATTATGTCACCGAGCATGTTTTAGGGTTAAAAGTGTCAATTTCATAAGTTAAAGGTCACAATAGCACACATTCACATTATAACACATTAGCATAAGTCAACTACAACATTTAAGAGCACAATCCAAGAGGGACATGCAATAAGCCACCAAATCATCGAGTTAACACATTAGACATATGCATATAAAAATGACCGGTTTTCTCACAGAATTTATCCCACTAAACGGATTTTTAAAATGTATCAGATGCCCAAAATAAAAATCACCAAAATTCTCACAGAAGTACATATGTCTTGAGAGTCTACATGAATTTTTCCAGATTTTATTTTTAAGTGTAACTCTATATGAAAAATTGTTTTTCCCAGACCTACCCAGAAAATTAACTGCACAAACATGCAGAAAGTTTGCACTTAAAATACCCATTTAAACACCTTAGAAAAATCAACAAAAATTTCAGGAAGTCACACATAACCCAAATATTAGCCCAGTAAAAGGAGAGCTCCTAAATCCTTACGGTTTGAAAATTAAAAATCAAGAACCACGACTGAACTTAATTTTCTGAAAACGCAGTTTTGACATATCATCGCACAAAATTCAAAAACATGACCAAATCAACATCAATTGATGACGTATAGTCTATACCCGGGTCATGGACCCGATTAGTAAACAATACTAACACTTAAGCCCACTACGTGTGGGGCGCCATGGCGATAACTGGACTACAAGTTATGCGGTTTGGACCAATAAGGCCCAAGCCCAAAGTTATTTCCGGATAGGATATTAAGTATCTCCTAAATAAAGGGGATATATACCAAATATCCGATATCGGCGAACACGCCGAAGAGTAGGGAACACGAAACCTACTAGGGTTTCATATGTATATAAAGGGCACCCAAGCCCTCGGTAAAGGTACGATCTACTAAAACCCTAACTCTTCACTAAACCCTAAACTTCGATTACTTACTCTCACGCCGGAGGATAATCGGGGGAGACAATCCCTCGATAAGCCTAACGGTGTTTGTTCTTTTTCTTAGTGCGCACGTTCCATCAAGCATTAAGATCTAATTGGTACGAGAATAGGAGTCTTAACAAGGAACGCCCAACTTTTGTATCAACAAGTGGCGCCATCCGTGGGACCCTACACTAAGAATTTTAACAAGAACTAGAATGACGAAACACGGAAGTCACAAGAGTCCGCATGGGAAGAAAGCGCACGATGACCCACTAGGGAAGAAGCATCAAACTGATGTGGCCTCTAAGCAGGCTTCTGGGACAACCAGCACGCCTGGAAGCTTAGGAGCGTACTCAGATCTGGTCTTTCCTACAGTGGAATCACTTACCAAGACTACCCCCGCTATTACAACAAGTACTAGCGCGATAGAACTGGAGCGCACCCCTCTTGCCATGCCAGAAGTGAACTTCACTGAGCCTCCCAATGCGCCTATCCGAAACAAGGATCTTGTCTTGGAAACAGACTCCGTCGCACTAGAAGGAGTCACTTCCGAATTGGCGCCAAGCGATTTTGTATCTCAAAACTACGAAGCCTTGGCTGCGCTCATGCGAGAGGAGGCAAAGAAGAGGTCAAGCCAAAGTCTACACGGCAGACTCAACTTTGACCCTGAGCATGAGGCGTCCCCAACGCGCTACCGAAAGGAAAGACGCGAGAAGGATAGCCGCAAACAACCAGTGTTTACCAGGATTGGAAGGAGGGTTATGGATGATGAAGCAGCCGATCTTCAACATCTGGAGGAGCCTGAAGAGGGGGAACGGCGCGCCAATGTCCACGCTAGGCTTGGCAGTCGCAGGATTCAGGATAGGCTTGGGCGACGATGTTCCCCGAGTGAAAGCCCTTCAAGCTCTGATTCTGATGACAGTCGGCGCAAGCGCCGCAGAGGAACAAGCTCAGATTCTGATAATAGTCGGCGCAAGCATCGCAAAAGAGTGCGATCATCCTCAAGTGATTCCTCGGACAACGAGGACAAAGAAACTGGACACTGGAAATCAAGAGGAAAATATCGCGACCAGGAAGACGAGGACATGTCTCTTCCCTGGCGTCGCCAAAAGGTTGATGCGTTCACTAGACGCATCAGCGATTTTTCGGAGAATAAGAAAAGGCGCATGCCTGCTAACGTTAAAACATATGATGGGACAGGTGATCCTGATGATCACCTAAAAATTTTCGAATCAGCAGCTACTATCGAAAATTGGCCACAACCTGTGTGGTGCCATATGTTCAACTCTACATTAGTAGGGAATGCGCGCAACTGGTTTAGCAAGCTTCCACGTAGAAGCATCGGTGGATTTGAGGAGTTGCGAAGGGCGTTTCGCTTAAACTTTACTCAAAGAAAGAAGTGCGCCAAAAACCCTGTTGAACTCGCTAGGGTTAAACAGCGACAAGGGGAATCCACAAGCGCTTTCATGGAACGCTTTAAGGACGAATGTATGCAAGTCAAAGCGTGTCCAGAGATACTAAAAATATCGGGTTTTATGAATGCAATCAATAACCCAGATTTGATAAAAAAGTTAAACGATAAGGTTCCCCTAACTTTTGACGAACTCATGAAGCGCACGAGGTCTTTCGTCCAAGGAGAAGCAGCCGCCGCGGATAGCAAGAAAGGCTACTCGAACCATAGGCCACAAGAAGAGTCAAGGAGACAATCCAATGACCAGAGTGGCAATCGTAATAAGAGTTACCGCACCCAAGGCGGTGGAAGGGGAAACGACAAGTACACCCCATTAACAAAATCTCCAAAGGAGATATTCGCAACGGAGGGGGCGAACTTCCCGAAACCACCACCAATGCGCACCCCAGAGGATCGGCGCATAGGGAATGGTTATTGCGAATACCATGGACAGAAAGGTCACACAACCAACGAGTGCGTCCAACTGCGCCAATTGATTGACAAATTGGTAAAGGAAGGAAAGATGGACCACCTCGTAAAAAACATCAGAGAAGGGAAAGACAAACCAAAACCAGGGGCCAAGAAAGAGACATCAAAAGAAAAGGCAGATATCATCTACATGATACAGCCATGGCAGCGCGCGACAAGACAAAAAGTCAGTCAACGGTTTTCTAAAGGAAATGAAATTTCTTTCCCCTCCCCTGACTGCGAACAACGCAGTAGTGGATCCACTTACCATTGAAATACATACGGGGGGTCATGACATCCGTCGCATGTATGTAGATGGAGGTGCATCCGCTGATATTATATATGAACACTGTTTCAAGAAGCTACGACCTGAGATACAGAATCAGTTGATCCCAGCCACAACGTCGCTCACTGGCTTCACAGGGGAGAAGATATGGCCCATGGGGCAATTACGTCTATTTGTAGAAGTTGGTGACAAACCACACTCTACAGTCACCTGGATGAACTTCATGGTAATCAGATCCCCCTCTCCGTACAACGGCATCATCGGGAGACCTGGAATATCATCCATCCGCGCCGTGCCATCCATAGCGCACGGGATGCTCAAGTTCCCAGTGGAAGGAGGTATTGTCACTCTTTACAATACCACCATACCACCCAAAGAATGCAACGCAGTGACAAATGACGTAGGCGATGTTCCAGAACAGCGCGCAATCAAAGTCCCAAACCTAAAGGTCGCCATTCACCCTGACTACTCGGATCAACAGGTATCTATTGGCGGGTCTCTGTCTGACAAAGGCAAATCAGCTATATGCGCACTCCTGCAAAATAACTTAGATATTTTTGCATGGGAACCAAAGCATATGACAGGAGTGCCACGCTCCATCATGGAACACAAGCTGCAAATCCGACAAGGATATCCTCCAATACGACAGAAAAAGCGCGGACAATCCCAGACCGCGCAAAAGCCATCCTGGAAGAAGTACATAAACTAGTAGACGCAGGCATCATGCGGGAAGTCTACTACCATGACTGGCTCTCCAACCCAGTAATGGTAAAGAAAAGCGATGGCAGTTGGAGAATGTGCGTAGACTTCACAGACCTCAACAAAGCATGTCCACAGGACTGCTACCCGCTACCGGAGATAGACTGGAAGATCGAATCTCTTGTGGGATATCCCTTCAAATGCTTTCTGGACGCATACAAGGGGTACCACCAAATTCAAATGGCGGAGGAAGATGAAGAAAAAACGGCCTTCCACACAAGTCAAGGGGTCTACTGCTATACAAAGATGCCCTTTGGCCTAAAGAACGCAGGAGCAACATACCAACGATTGGTAGACACTGCGTTCGAGAAACAAGTAGGCCGCAACTTGGAAGTATACGTCGATGACCTCGTCATCAAAAGCCATACAGAGGAAGAGCTAGTGCGCGACATGGAGGAAACGTTCAAAACACTGAGGAGAATCAACATGAAATTGAACCCCAAAAAGTGTACATTTGGTGCTACAGAGGGTATGTTTCTCGGGTATTTGATAGAACCCGATGGGATCAAGCCTTGCCCAGAGAAGACCCAAGCAGTCATTGACCTCCCCTCACCGCGCACACTGAAGGAGGTTCAGTCCCTAAACGGCAAGCTAGCCGGACTGAACCGATTCTTATCCAAATCAGCGGACAAGTCACTTCCCCTATTCAAAACACTCAAGAAGTGCACAAAAAAGGGAGACTTCAGATGGACTGCGGAAGCAGAAGAGGCCTTCCAACAGCTCAAACAACACATAGCAGCGCTCCCAAAGCTTGTCGTGCCCCGACCAGGGGAAGAGCTGATCATGTACCTATCTGCGACTCAGGGAGCAGTCAGCGCAGTGCTACTGACAGACAGGAACTCCGTCCAAACACCCATTTATTTTGTTAGTAAGGCGCTCAAGAAGACGGAGATTAACTACACTGCAATGGAAAAGTTGGTCCTAGCCTTAGTGTTTGCAGCGAAAAGACTGCGCAGGTATTTCCAGGCGCACCCAATAGCTGTTATCACAGACCAACCCATCAAACAAGTTATCTCGAGACCCGACGCATCGGGACGCCTACAAAAGTGGAGTGTACTACTGGGCGAGCATAACATATCATACAGACCGCGCACTGCTATCAAAGGGCAGATATTGGCCGACTTCATCATTGAGAAGCCAGATACTGACACTACACCTACGACAAGCAAGGGGGAACCTCAAGAACCATGGATTCTATTCACCGATGGATCCTCATGCGTAGATGGATCAGGAGGTGGTCTTATTCTCACTAACCCAGAAGGAGCCGAATTCACCTACGCACTGCGCTTTGAATTCACCGCCACGAACAACGAGGCAGAATACGAAGCCCTAATTGCTGGACTACGTATTGCGACACGAATGGGGGTACGCAACCTAGAGGCAAACGTAGATTCCCGATTGGTGGCCAACCAAGTATCAGGAGAATACAAGGCTAAGGAGGAAAACATGATCCAATACCTCGAAAAAACCAAATCTCTGATCCAGAACTTCGATAGGTTTACCATCAAGCAGGTTCCCAGGGGTGAAAACAGGAAAGCAGACGCGCTGAGCAAGATTGCATCCACCAGTTTTGCGCATTTATCAAAACAAGTATTGGTGGAAACCTTGAAAAACAAGTCAATCGTAGAAATGGAAATATCCACAGTGATAGAAGAAGAAGGCCCTACGTGGATGACACCAATCATTGACTTCATTAGCAAGGGCATACTCCCCCAAGAACAGAAGGAAGCTCGAAGAATCCGGCGCACAGCGCAGCGATTCGAGCTTAGGGATGACGTCTTATATAGACGCTCATTCCTACAACCATGGCTTAGATGCGTTGGACCTCTTCAGGCAGACTATGTACTTCGAGAAATCCACGCAGGCTCATGCAGCATGCACTCAGGACCACGGTCCATTGTAGCGCGCGCCCTAAGGTCTGGATACTATTGGCCAACTATGCACCGTGACACGCGAGATTTGGTACGGAAGTGCAGTGATTGCCAAGTTCACAGACCCATTCCGCGCCGACCACAGCATGAACTAACGCCTATTACATCGCCATGGCCATTCTACAAATGGGGTATCGACATCGCTGGACCTTTCCCTATTGCCGCAGGTGGATTGAAATTCCTTATTGTGGCAATAGACTACTTTACTAAGTGGATCGAAGCAAAGGCAGTAGCGACCATAACAGGTAACCAGATAAAACGATTCGTGTGGGACAACATAGTATGTCGCTTTGGATTACCTGGTGAAATTATCTCAGATAACGGAAAACAATTCCGTGATAACCCATTCAAAGATTGGTGCGAACAGCTGAACATCACGCAACACTTTGCATCAGTAACTCATCCACAAACCAATGGTCTGGTTGAACGCGCAAATAGAAGCCTAGGTGAAGGAATCAAAGCGCGCCTGGATAGACACAAAGGAAGATGGGTAGAAGAACTATCACATGTTCTCTGGGCGCACCGAACAACCATCAAGGTTAGCAACGGGGACACTCCCTTCTCTTTGGTCTATGGGACAGAAGCTGTAATACCAGCTGAAATTGGAATGCCAACCATCCGTACTGCGGAAGTTAATGCGGCAACCAATGATGATGAGCGGCGCATAGACTTAGATCTATTGGAAGAGCGACGTGAACGCGCAGCAATACGCGAAGAGAAAGCCAAGTCAAGAATGAAAGGATACTATGATGCCAAGGTACGCAGCACTTCATTCAGACCAGGTGATTTCGTATACCGCGAAAACGACTCAAGCCGCGCAGAAGACACTGGTAAGTTAGGACCAAAGTGGGAAGGACCTTACGAGGTCATAGAAGCACTTGGCAATGGAGCGTACAAGCTACGCGACAAGGACGGACATGAGCTACAGCGAACGTGGAACGTCCGCAATCTTAAGCGGTGCTATCTTTAAAGCAGGCTACGGCCCAACATGGACACTCAAGCACTTTAGAAAGTGCCCCCAATAAAGATCCATGTAATTTTATCTTTTAAGTATTATCTAGACAAGTATTCTCTTTTAAAACTTGCAAGTATTAATAAAACGTTATGGTTTCTAGCTAACTCCATAACACATTTAACTCTATTGTTTGCATCTTTCATTATCGTGTTTCAATATTGTTATAAACTTGCCTACATGGCGTGCATGCACACACTAAGACCCACGATGGCAGAAAGGATGAGTAAACCTAATAAACAACTCGTTGAGTAAGAGGGTTGCAAACCCATCAACTTTGGATCACGAATCCTTGTTAAACACCTTGCGCTCAAGACGTTGGCGCAAGTTCCTCACGCAACCCACGATGGATGCGCACTAGGGCACACTGTGCGCGTTTAACAACTCAGGAAATCAAGACTCTTGAATCCTTAAAGTAAAATACGACAAGTAAACTTACAAAAATACATAGACGACTATGATTCCCTTCTTTTCGTTAAGTTGGAAAATTTCAATACACGACTACGGTCCTTACTTAAGAAAATTCATACATAATGATGATTCTAATTTTCTAAAGTACGCTTAGACACTATAAGAATATCTTCACGCAAGGATACATCCGTCATATAAGAACTACGAGTTCAAAAAGCATAAATATTTGGAAGTTGTAAAAACACTAAGTACAAAAGCAAAATTTCTACACATAGAAATACGTTTCTACAAGAAGACTTGTACAAAAAAGCTAAATGCTATATGTACGCCTTAGCTGGCTGGAGCCCCCACTCAAAGCCGCTTCCTTCGCATCCTCGAGCCGCTTCAATAACTCTGCATCATCAAGGGAAACAGTGGCCACGGAGACAGGCACACCGTCAGATCTAGGCTGATGCGCAGCGCCTATGCCGCACAGAATGGCCTTCCCTTTCACGCCTTTCTTTCTTGCGACTCTGGAAACATGAGCATTTAGAGACCTTTGCAAAGAAATCTCTTTCTCAATACGGAAAGGATTCAGAATGTCACGAGGCTGAGCAAAAATAGGTACCTTCAACTGCGATACGTCAGGCTTCAAGTAGAAGTCCAACTGCTGATCTGCATCATCCTGCAGATGCCTGGGAAGAGTGAGCCCCGCCATGATCACGCTGATAGGCTGATCCTGATCACGCTCCAAACGAGCGATATGCGGAAGCTCAAACTTTTTTAGCTCTTCCATGGCAGCAACAAGCTCAGCACGCGCATTCGCCTTGTACCCAGGCACCTCGGCAAGCGGCACGGTCAACAACTTGGCCTCAGCAAGCTTGTTTGCAGCCAAGGTCTCACCGTGCGCAATAGCGCACTCCACCACCTTTCCAAAGGACGTGGTGACCTCAGGATGCTCCAGCGTACACAGGGCGGCCAGGCGAAGACCATGACTAATCAACCACCTACGAAATGACACAAGTGTTAATCATAAAGAGAGTTTACAATATATACAAGTTATAAAGAGATAAAGCAGCATGTACCTGCGCTCAGCCACGGACTGAACCATATGGGGGTATAGCTCCTCATCATATTCGATGCTGAGCTTGCGGAGCTTCTCCTCTTGCATCTTCAGCGCAAGCTCCACGCGGCTACGGAACTCCTCAATATTGGCAAAGTGCTTGCTCCTATTCTGTTGCAAGTACTTCAGCGCCCATAAAGAGTTACGCTTCTGACGATCCGCATCAGCACGCTCCTGCTCCAGCTCAGCCATCACCAAGAGCTTACCCTCCGCCAATCTTTGCGCAGATGCTTCTGCGCGCTCCAGTTTAGCCTTGGAGCTCAGCTGCTCAGCTTTAGAGCTTGCTAACTCAGCCTGAACAGACGCTAACTGCGCCTGCAGTCTGGAAACATCCTCGGACTGGCACACCCTGGCTTGTGCCACCAGCTCGGACTGGCGCACAGCGATGGAAGCCAGCTCCTCCATCATAGAGTCCAACGGACTTGACCCCCCTCCAACATCCCTTGGTGAAGGCACCCCAAAGGGGCTCACCTTGGGAGGCGCACCTCCATCTACGACGCCAGCGTCTTCTACAGGCTGTTCACTGCACGAAAGATCAAGAAGCAAGGTCAGCGCACGAATAACAGTCAAGCATACGCAAAATCCTAAGGGATTGCTAAAGAATACTTACATGGGGGGAGGAGACGAGGATACGTCCTTCTCAATCTCAGTCGTGGACGTACCTCCACCAGACTTCTCAGCATCCACACTGAGGACACGAAGAATCAAAGTAAGAATAAAGTATAACTTGACAAAAGTTAATAACTAATAACTAAGATACTTACTTCATCTGCACTTCGGTAAAAGATGGGCTCTCCTCAGCCTCAGGTCGCGGCCTCTTGGAAGGCCCTTCGCCATCACCACCATGAGCTCTCTTGCGCGTCAGTGGGGAGCTCTCCTCCATTTCACTGTCACTATCTTCTAAATGGATCAACGTTTCATTGGGAAAAGGCTGCGCAGTGTCAGGACCCTGCTGCACAGGAGGAGCCACCTCCTGCAGCGGCTCAGCTACCACCACATCAGGGGAGCCCTCAGACTCTGGAATAACCATATCTACGACGCGCCCTGCCGTCGCCTCCAGAATGGTCCTCTCACCATCTCCCAGAGGACGTACCCCCACTGCCACGGAGCGCGGTGTCTCCAAGTTAACAACCGCAAAAAGATCCATCTCTGCGTATAAAGCAGACAAAGAGAAGCAAGTTACATAAAGTATGGAAAACAAAGAAACGCTTACATTAATAACGACAGTAAGACGACAGAATGAGCACCCACCCGTGCCATCCGCATCCAAGAATGTGGGAACCTCTGTCTCATGCTCGAAGTAGTTGCGACTGATGCCCATATGCACCAGGAACGCTTCCGGATATGGCTTGATGGGAAGGCGGTTCTCATCAATGATCGCCGCATGATTCGCGTTATACCACGTCTCGGGGGGGCACTCATCCTTAGCATTGGCACGGGTGTAAATGAAATTGGAAGGAAAGCGGCGCGTCACCAAAGAATTTCTCCTCAGTCCGCGATTTATCTACCTTCTTCACATAGCATTGTAACTTGCCTACGCGCTTAGAGAAGGTAACCCACCCATTTGACCACGTTGCGTGATAGAACGCGCGAAATAATTGGAGGGTCGGGTGAATCGCTAACAAGCGACAGTTCACCTCAAAATTGGCAATCTTCCCAGATCCGCCTGAAAACGTATATATAAATATATGCAGTCTCAGAACGAATACTCGTGTGTAGTGTGAAACCAGGCAAGTAATCACCCGGATCGTTTCCCAACGAGGTGTGAATGGGCAACTGTGAAAAGCTAGGATTAGAGTGACTGATATGATTTAGATATTTTTGATTTTGCTTTTTTACTAAAAAAATAAAGACTATTTTAAGTGATAAAAAGAAACTAGATTAATTAAGCAAAACTACGACGATAAAAACGAGCTCTAGAAAATAAAATAATAAAAATATATGCTTGCTAAGTAATAATTAAACTATTAATAATTAATTCTACAATAGTAAACAAAATATTAAACTAAGTGTTTTAAGCTAAAAATGATAAAAAAGGTAAGAGATTAAGACCCGATGATTTATACGAGAGAATTACCACCCGACCTTATAAACTAAATAAATTATTAAAGTCTATTTCTCTATTAACTTTACTTTTACTAATTTGTTAATAAAGTTGAAGGCTTTATTAACTAAATAGCTTAATAAAAGTTATTAAAGTTGTAAACTTTAATGATTTTTATGCTTATAAGACCCTTAAGCTCCTCGCCTTAGGTCGCGAAAGATAAGAGATCAAAGAAAAACAAGAACTTTATTAAAGGTTAGCAATAATAAGACAATAAATAAACAATAATATATAAAGCTAAATTACTAGGACTAGTATTAAAACTAGAATAGATCGGACTAGTATTAAAACTAGAATAAATAAACAATAATATATAAAGCTAAATTACTAGGACTAGTATTAAAACTAGAGTAATTACTAAACAAAAGAAAACTAAAAATAAACAGACAAACTAAATTTTAAGTGCTCTCAAACTTAAGAAATGTCAAGGCTTATTTGAAAAATAAGCCGAGCTTAATAAGCTCATGCATCTCTTTTTGTGTTTGAATTGAGCTAGAGGGTAAAAAAAAAGAAAAGATATAATAAGCTAAAAGCTAATAAATATTAAAAAGACAGAAATTAAATGCTTAAGAAGACAGAAATTAAATGCTAAACATAAAGTTAAAACATAGTATAAATTGAAAGAAATAACTGTTGCATAAAATTAAATGTCTAAGAGTGTCAACAAAAAGAAAACAAATACTGAATGATAAAAGTAAAATAAAGGCTACGAGTATGTTAACAAAAAACAGCTGATAGAAAACTGCTCTTAAAAAAAATTACTTCAACTAAAAACTAAAAACTGTGGTGCTCTAACTTCACGCCTCCCTTTTATAGCCGATTGAGTCGGTTGAAGTTTCTTAAGCAATGCCACTTGGCAATCTCTAGTTGGCTGGAGCAAGAGTCTTCACTTGGACAGTTGAAAAGTTGAAATACATAATGCTGCAACTTGTGGGACATCTTTTATTATTATTTCTTCTCTTTTGCTTCACGTGAAAGAAAAAGGCAACACAATTCTTTTTGTGTCTTATTTTTCTTTTTTTTTTTCTTTTCTTGTAAAACGTCATGTGCAATAGTGTTTTTTTTTTCAATTTTATTATTTCCATTTCTTTGTTTTTCATTTGGCCGCTTGAAACTTGGGCTTCTTTTAATCTTTAAATTTTTCGTCTTTTGCCTTGATGCTTCAAATAAAATTAACAATAGACTCGCAATTTCGTGCTCTTTTCAATCTCGTGCTCGGTTTTTGTCCATTTTGCCTTTCTTTTTATCTTTTTCTCATATTCGTACCTGCACGTATATAAACACAAAAACAAAGATATCTGCAATATAATTTGAGTGTTTTTGGTCAAAGTTTGTGTCTTTTATGGGTATAAAATGATGAGTATTTGCACACTCATCAATCCCCCACACTAAACTATTGCTAGTCCCTAGCAATCTTTTTTTGAAAATTTAATGGATTTTATGTCTCTTTACCAAAAGCCATTACTTCTGGAGTAGCCAATGTTTTAGTATGTGATACTTTGGTACAATGATAACCAAATGATTTTGAGCAAATCATCAGCTGTCAACGGTTTTGATTAGTCTTTACCAAAAGCCGTTTGCTTCTGGACTAGCCAACTCTTAGATAAAATACAGTTATTATCTTTGGTGAGCTGATTACCAATTATGGTTTTTCCACTTGCCTTAACCACAAGCCATAACCTTGCGGGCTAGCCAACTCTTCACTTATAAAGATATGGGGAGTTGAATACCATACAATTTTAGGCAAATTGTCAGCCATAAACGGATTTGAGATATCTTTACCAAGAGCCGTTTGCTCTCGGATTAGCCAATCCTTATGTGGGTTAGACATGGTGGACTGATAACCATTTGTTGCGTTCTAAGTGGGATTTTTTTTTTTTTTTTTTTTTTTTTTTTTTTTTTTTTTAAATTTTTGGCTAAAATAGGGGTACTAGATGGTACATTTGATCAAATTCGCTAGAATTCCCCCCACACTTAGAACTGAATATTGCCCTCAATATTCAAAGCACCGGTTGTTAAACCAACACTTAGAACGTAAAAAGGTGATACTAATAGCCATTATTTTTATACATACACACATTTTTTTTTTTTTTTTTTTTTTTTTTTTTTTTTTTTTTTTTTTTGACTTTACATATTTACAACATGTGGGGCATCTCCCCCACACTAGGTGGTAGAACAGAGAAAGAAAACAGAGACACGGGTGAAAACCCATGTTTTGCTAATGTTTTTGATCACCGAGTCACTAGCTTGACTCGATCCCCGCATTCATTGGTTCATGGGGAAAGTTTGAAGATCTGGGATAACCATTGGTGGTATGTCCTCTCCAAAGTAATGTTTCAAACGATGACCATTCACTTTGAAATTAGGCCCGTCAGCTTGAGATAACTCAACGGTACCATACGGATAAACCTTTGTGATAGTGAATGGACCAGTCCAACGGGTTTTGAGTTTGCCTGAGAAGATCTTTAATCTTGAATTGAAAAGAAGGACTCGATCACCAACGTTAAAAACGCGGTTCTTTATTTTTGAGTCATGAATCTTCTTTGTCTTTTCTTTATAGATCAAAGAGTTCTCGTAGGCCTGATCACGCAGTTCATTTAATTCATTCATTTGAACTTTACGGTGATCACCCGCAGTTTGGAGGTCAAAGTTAGCATGTTTCAAGGCCCAGTAGGCTTTGTGCTCTAATTCGATCGGTAGATGACATGCCTTTCCGTACACAAGTTTGTAAGGCGTACACCCAGTAGAAAGACGGTGAGTTACACCATACTTTTGCATGACTTTATCAAATTTGTCATTGCAAAAATGCGTACCACGATCACTGATTATAGCACGTGGAGTTCCAAAACGGGCAAACAGAGCTTTCAGGAATTTTACAACCACTCGGGCATCATTAGTGGGTAAAGCTTTTGCTTCAACCCATTTTGACAAATAGTCAACAGCCACGAGAATGTATTTATTTCCTCGAGATGATGGAAATGGCCCCATAAAGTCAATGCCCCAGACATCAAAGATTTCACAAACTTGAATAGCATTTTGTGGCATTTCATTTCGTTGTGAAATATTTCCGTGACGCTGACAAGCTTCACAAGTTTTGATGAGATCTTGGGCATCCTTATAAATTGTGGGCCAATAAAACCCGGAATCAAACACCTTTTTGGCGGTGTAGTTTGGACTATGATGGCCCCCCGTGGGTCCAGCATGGCAAGCTTTGAGAATGTCAATAGCTTCCTGTCCATAAACACACCGCCGGATGACTTGATCCGCACAGATTTTGAATAAGTAGGGGTCGTCCCAGAAGTAATGTTTAACATCTTTGAAGAATTTATTCTTCTGTTGGGTCGACATCCCTTTCACTATGAAGTTACCCGCATGGTAATTTGCAAAGTCTGCAAACCACGGGGTAGTAGAATCTCTACGAAAAGCAACCGCACTGAGTGTCTCAAGAGGAAATGTTTCATTTATTTCCTTTTTCTCGAAAACATCTTGGTGTGGGTTCTCTAATCGGGATAGATGATCAGCAGCTAGGTTCTCAGCTCCTTTTTTATCACGTATGGTGATATCAAATTCTTGTAGGAGAAGAACCCAACGGAGCAATCTCGGCTTTGCATCTTGTTTTGCAAAGAGATATTTGAGAGCCGAATGATCCGTATACACTACACATTTTGTCAAGATTAAATATGGCCGAAATTTCTCAAAGGCATATACTACAGCCAACAATTCTTTTTCTGTAGTGGTGTAATGAGTTTGAGCTTCAGTCATGGTTTTACTTGCGTAGTGGATAGGCTGAAAATGTTTAGCTTTTCGTTGCCCCAGGACTGCACCGATAGCAAAATCACTTGCATCGCACATGAGCTCAAAGGGAAAATCCCAGTCGGGGGCAACTAGAATGGGTGCTTCAGTAAGCTTTTTCTTTAATGTTTCAAAAGCTTTTATGCACTCGGGTGAGAAGATAAAAGGAGCATCCTTTTCAAGAAGATGAGTCATAGGCCGGGCGATTTTAGAAAAATCTTGTATGAATCTGCGATAGAAACCGGCATGACCCAAAAAACTCCTAATACCTTTGACGGTAGTGGGATGAGGTAATTTAGCAATGACATCCACTTTAGATCTGTCAACCTCAATCCCGTTTTTTGATATCTTATGGCCGAGGACAATGCCCTCTTTGACCATAAAGTGACTCTTCTCCCAATTTAGACAAAGATTGGTGTCTTCACACCGTTTCAACATGTTTTCTAAATGGGAGAGACATGTTTCGAATGAATCCCCAATGACTGAGAAGTCATCCATAAAGACCTCCATTGTTTTCCCGATCATATCGGTAAATATGGCCATCATACACCTTTGGAATGTGCCTGGAGCATTACATAAGCCGAAAGGCATACGTTTATAAGCAAAGGTTCCATAAGGGCATGTAAATGTAGTCTTTTCTTGATCTTGTGGATCAATGGGGATTTGAAAGTAACCCGAGAAACCATCAAGGAAACAATAGTACTCGTTTCCCGCTAATCTCTCAAGCATCTGATCCATGAAGGGCAGAGGAAAATGGTCTTTTCGGGTGGCATCATTTAACTTACGATAGTCAATGCAAACACGCCACCCAGTAACCAA
Organism: Artemisia tridentata subsp. tridentata; assembly: GCA_021014915.2. Classification (NCBI taxonomy): domain Eukaryota; kingdom Viridiplantae; phylum Streptophyta; class Magnoliopsida; order Asterales; family Asteraceae; genus Artemisia; species Artemisia tridentata. The sequence continues at coordinate 342,382,093 of CP139503.1, read as the reverse complement.
TCGAGTTGGAATCAACTCATTATCCTCATTTGTGACAACAGTTATGCCACCCTTTTTTGGAACGCAGTGGATGGGACTAACCCAAGGACTATCAGAGATGGGGTAAATCAATCCTGCATCAAGAAGTTTGATAACCTCCTGTTTGATAACATCGTGGATTTTGGGATTTACCCTTCGCTGGTGTTGGACTGCTGGTTTAAAGTCATCCTCCATTAATATTTTGTGAGTACAAAATTCAGGGTCGAGACCCTTTATGTCGGAGAGTTTCCAAGCAATTGCTTGCTTGTGTGACTTCAAGACCTTTATTAGAGCAGTCTTTTCCTCATCACTTAAGTCTTTAGCAATAATGACGGGTAATTTATCATCACCCTCCAAAAATGCGTACTCAAGATGAGGTGGCAAGTCTTTGAGTTCGACCTCAGGAAATTCATCGTTTTTCTCAACCGATTTGATTTCCTCATTATGAAGTTCAACGGGAGGGAGTGGAGGAGAATTGTCCTGATTTAACAATGTCTCAAGAAGAAGAATATCTCCCTCCAGATCAATCTCAGCGTCATCGATTCCTTCCAGAAATGAATCACACTCGAGATAAGCCTCGATCTCTTCCAAATTGAAATTACTTCCCTCAAACGGAGTGAGAGAAGGGGAAGAGTCGGAAATGATAGGTAGAGAAGATGTGGTGGTATCCCCACTCACAGAATTATGAGAATAACCAAGAAACTCTTGAGAGTACTCCTCTGAAACAACATCAATGACATCGATTCGGTTAACCGATTCAGGATCATTATTTGAAGAGTACCTCGAAGTTTGATCGAGGTTAAAAGTAACAGCTTCGTTATCCACACGTAATGTGATTTCATGCTCAAATACATCAATGAGAGCACGGCCCGTTTTTAGGAATCCTCTTCCAAGAATGAGAGGAACCCTAGGATCAGCATCGAAATCAACAACCACAAAGTCGGCCGGAAAATGGAACTTTCCCACTTTTACAAATACATCCTCAGCAATGCCGCGAGGAAGAGATGTGGAACGATCTGCAAGCTCTAGAGTCATGCAGGTAGTAGTGAGTGCAGGAAGAGAAAGTTTTTCCCAGACTGAATAAGGCATCAGGTTAATGCTTGCACCAAGATCGGCCAAGGCATAGCATTCAACCATTCCTGGAAAGACACAAGGTAGTAAAAATCTTCCAGGATCTCCAAGCTTCACCGGAAGCTTTTTCAAGATAACTGCTGAGCAGTTCTCATTTAATGGAGTCTTTGCCATTTCAAACAGTTTTTCCTTGTTGCTTAACAAGTGTTTGATGGTGGATGCAAATTTGGGCATCAGAATGATAGCATCCGCAAAGCTTATATCAAAATGTAATTCCTGAAATATTTTGAAAAACTTTTCCATTTGTTGACTAGCTTTTTCGCGGAGCTTTTGCTCATGTAAACGTGATGGATAAGGAATAGAAGGTTTGGATTTAGGGTTTTCAACAGGGATTTCAAAAACAACTCCTGGTGTGGGTTTTGGTTTCTGGACAACTTGAGGTAGGACATTGTTGGCACCTCCGTTATTAATAGGAAGTTCCTTGTCCTCAGTTACCTCAGGTTCACTTTCCACTACCTTAGGGAGAGGAGAAGAAGTGGTAGTAGAAATAGTGGGTCCATCATAAGCTTTACCACTGCGTGTGGTGACAGCTTTCAGTTCACCCTTTGGGTTTGGAATGGTATTACCAGGAAGACCTCCCGAGGTAGAAGGTGGATTGATATGATTCATGAGACTGGTAAGCATATTCTTAACTTCGCTTTGAGAATGATCAATTTTATTAGAAAGCTCATTCTTAAGCTCAGTTCCTTGCTTGTATATTGTAGTTTGAAATTCATTTCTCAATCCAGATATCTGATTTTGTATTGCCTTCATTTTGTTCTCATTAAACTTGATGTAGTTATCAAGTTCATTTGGGAGAGGTCCTTGATGATTCGGAGCTGAATACCCTTGATTACCCCTCTGGGGTGGGTATTGATTGTTTGGGGCAGTAAATTGATTTTGCATGTTCTGCCCTCTCTGTTGATTAGGATTACTCCTATTTGGATTGTTGGGAGGAGGAAATCCGGGTGGCCCGAATTGATTGCTAGCACGGTGGTTTGGGTCCACCTGAGGACGGTATTGATTACCTCCTTGATTGGATATTCCGGCTATAGCATTGATATCAAATGTATTGCCATCGGTGGCAGTACAATTGTAGTAAGCGTGAGGACCACCACAAGTAACACAAACTTCTATTTTTTTAACCTCAGCAGTGTGAGAAGTTTGCGGAGCGGACTCTTTCTTTTGTGTGGAGGAAACCAAAGCTTGAATGACCTTCGTGAGTTCAGCAAGCTGAGTATCAGTACTGGACTGACTCACGGGAGATGAAGTGGAAGGACCAGCACTAGCCTGGGAATTATATGTCCTGTTTCGTGTAGTGCGGACCTTAGACTTATTTTCAATGAGAGCAATGGCTTCCTTAGTGGATTTGCTCAGAAAATTACCTCCAGCTGAGGCATTGAGAGAATCTTGGTCAGATGGGTTTAACCCACTGTAGAAAGTGTCCATCTGCATCAAATCGGTGAAACCGTGATGAGGACATTTGCGGAGCAATTCTTTAAAACGATCCCATGCTTCTCCAAATGGTTCATCAAACCTTTGAGTGAATTTCATGATTTCATTTTTGAGATGCGTGGTTTTAGAAGGAGGAAAGAATTCATTCACGAATTTCTGAACCAAATCTTCCCATGTTGTTATCGATCGAGGGGGTTGTTTGTCAAGCCAAATCCGGGCTGCCCCATCGATGGAAAACGGGAAAAGAAGAAGTTTTATTGATTCCTCAGGGACACTTTTGCATTTGATGGTAGATGTGATTTTATTGAACCACCTAATGTGATCTTGAGGATCGTCCCTTTCAAAACCATAGAATTGCCGCTGGGTTACCAGGTTTATCAACCCAGTCTTAAGTTCAAAATTCTCAGCCACGATAGCTGGAACAACAATGGCATCTCCGTACCCAGTGGTGGGAGCTTGGAGAAGCTCATTCATAGGGCGGTCTTCTGCCATGATGATAGTGGTAATGGGTTCAGTACGTAACTCGGGTACGACTGACGGAGCAGAACGTCTACGACGTCTTCGAGGTATTTTTCCAAGCTCACGGAGAGGGCTTGTAGACCTAGAAGAACGAGTGCGCATGCACTAAGATGAGTCTAAGAATCCTTTATAGTGGAGGAAACTCAGAAAAGGGTAAGAAGATTCTTTTTGGATTTTATGAAAACAAAATTTTTCTATTAAAAATCAAGATCGAGAAAAAACACAAGTGAACTTAAACCAATAATCAACAGGCGTACGGTAGCTCTCTAACTGACAAACGCACAGAGTGGCGGAGAAGCAAAGGTGGGCAATTACGCTCCTTAAAAACCCGCTTCTTTCAGTCCGACAATTTAATGTCAGACTATCCTAGAACCTCCGTTAGAGTTTGTTTATCAATTAAAGGTGAGCCGATATTCGCAAGTGATACAAAGGCAAGTTTTTATCTTAAGTTTGGGAACTTATTATGGCCGCACCCCCAGTTAGGTAGTGCTCAGTCTTGGTTCTCGATGGTTAATTTTTATTTTTTATTATTAAAGAAAATGGAAAATGTTTTTGGGTTTTTTAATTTATATGATAATTATAATAATAATATATATAGAAAAGAAAAGAAAATATTTTTGGGTATTTTATATTGTTTTTGGGAATTAGGAACTTCTTGGGAGAAGGATCTCGAATCACTAATCGCTAAAACTTACACAATAGTCGCAGCACACCTCCCCGGCAGCGGCGCCAAAATTTGATCCGTCTGAAAACGTATATATAAATATATGCAGTCTCAGAACGAATACTCGTGTGTAGTGTGAAACCAGGCAAGTAATCACCCGGATCGTTTCCCAACGAGGTGTGAATGGGCAACTGTGAAAAGCTAGGATTAGAGTGACTGATATGATTTAGATATTTTTGATTTTGCCTTTTTACTAAAAAAATAAAGACTATTTTAAGTGATAAAAAGAAACTAGATTAATTAAGCAAAACTACGACGATAAAAACGAGCTCTAGAAAATAAAATAATAAAAAGATTTGCTTGCTAAGTAATAATTAAACTATTAATAATTAATTCTACAATAGTAAACAAAATATTAAACTAAGTGTTTTAAGCTAAAAATGATAAAAAAGGTAAGAGATTAAGACCCGATGATTTATACGAGAGAATTACCACCCGACCTTATAAACTAAATAAATTATTAAAGTCTATTTCTCTATTAACTTTACTTTTACTAATTTGTTAATAAAGTTGAAGGCTTTATTAACTAAATAGCTTAATAAAAGTTATTAAAGTTGTAAACTTTAATGATTTTTATGCTTATAAGACCCTTAAGCTCCTCGCCTTAGGTCGCGAAAGATAAGAGATCAAAGAAAAACAAGAACTTTATTAAAGGTTAGCAATAATAAGACAATAAATAAACAATAATATATAAAGCTAAATTACTAGGACTAGTATTAAAACTAGAATAGATCGGACTAGTATTAAAACTAGAATAAATAAACAATAATATATAAAGCTAAATTACTAGGACTAGTATTAAAACTAGAGTAATTACTAAACAAAAGAAAACTAAAAATAAACAGACAAACTAAATTTTAAGTGCTCTCAAACTTAAGAAATGTCAAGGCTTATTTGAAAAATAAGCCGAGCTTAATAAGCTCATGCATCTCTTTTTGTGTTTGAATTGAGCTAGAGGGTAAAAAAAAAGAAAAGATATAATAAGCTAAAAGCTAATAAATATTAAAAAGACAGAAATTAAATGCTTAAGAAGACAGAAATTAAATGCTAAACATAAAGTTAAAACATAGTATAAATTGAAAGAAATAACTGTTGCATAAAATTAAATGTCTAAGAGTGTCAACAAAAAGAAAACAAATACTGAATGATAAAAGTAAAATAAAGGCTACGAGTATGTTAACAAAAAACAGCTGATAGAAAACTGCTCTTAAAAAAATTACTTCAACTAAAAATAAAAACTGTGGTGCTCTAACTTCACGCCTCCCTTTTATAGCCGATTGAGTCGGTTGAAGTTTCTTAAGCAATGCCACTTGGCAATCTCTGGTTGGCTGGAGCAAGAGTCTTCACTTGGACAGTTGAAAAGTTGAAATACATAATGCTGCAACTTGTGGGACATCTTTTATTATTATTTCTTCTCTTTTGCTTCACGTGAAAGAAAAAGGCAACACAATTCTTTTTGTGTCTTATTTTTCTTTTTTTTTTTTTTTTTTTTTCTTTTCTTGTAAAACGTCATGTGCAATAGTGTTTTTTTTTTCAATTTTATTATTTCCATTTCTTTGTTTTTCATTTGGCCGCTTGAAACTTGGGCTTCTTTTAATCTTTAAATTTTTTCGTCTTTTGCCTCGATGCTTCAAATAAAATTAACAATAGACTCGCAATTTCGTGCTCTTTTCAATCTCGTGCTCGGTTTTTGTCCATTTTGCCTTTCTTTTTATCTTTTTCTCATATTCGTACCTGCACGTATATAAACACAAAAACAAAGATATCTGCAATATAATTTAAGTGTTTTTGGTCAAAGTTTGTGTCTTTTATGGGTATAAAATGATGAGTATTTGCACACTCATCATTCCCAGCACCAATACAATGCAACTGTGAGATGTGGAGCTTATAATAATTAAGTATATCACACAACAGCAAGGATATGGGTACGCGATGATTCGCCCACTCGAAAAAGCGCGTATATAACCCCACCTTCCCTACGGGGAAATTCGCAATGGTGTCATTGGGACCTGGTACCTCTGGGTGCAGACCCAAGGGGATAAAGTAATCCGAGGTGAACTGATTCAGTTCATCTTCGGTCATATTAGAAGTGAAATCATGAAGTTGCAACACCATTTTGTGTTTCAGAATGTGCGCACACGCTATTACCTTCGAATTATCGGTTTCTTGATAGCAGATTCGAAGTTGTAAAAATGGTGGAAATGTGATTTTTTAACTGTGGATATCACAGTGAATGGAGGCGGTAGTTTATATACTTTTCCCATCCACCACAGATGACTGACACGTGTATCCCACTAACTCAAATCGTGTGGCTGGGAGAAGTAATGGTACAGGACAAGTGGATAACCTCTCCACTTCCCGAGGTACCCGAATTGCACTTTTTTGGACTAGATACATCATACGTGCGTTTTTGGCGGTATATTTTTGAAATCTTCCCGCGTACGCGTGAGGAATAATTTCGACACGACTTTAGTCTAGCATCCGCAGGTTTTACCCTGCGCACACTAGACTGGGGGGACATGATGACGTATAGTCTATACCCGGGTCATGGACCCAATTAGTAAACAATACTAACACTTAAGCCCACTACGTGTGGGGCGCCATGGCGATAACTGGACTACAAGTTATGCGGTTTGGACCAATAAGGCCCAAGCCCAAAGTTATTTCCGGATAGGATATTAAGTATCTCCTAAATAAAGGGGATATATACCAAATATCCGATATCGGCGAACACGCCGAAGAGTAGGGAACACGAAACCTACTAGGGTTTCATATGTATATAAAGGGCACCCAAACCCTCGGTAAAGGTACGATCTACTAAAACCCTAACTCTTCACTAAACCCTAAACTTCGATTACTTACTCTCACGCCGGAGGATAATCGGGGGAGACATTCCCTCGATAAGCCTAACGGTGTTTGTTCTTTTTCTTAGTGCGCAGGTTCCATCAAGCATTAAGATCTAATTGGTACGAGAATAGGAGTCTTAACAAGGAACGCCCAACTTTTGTATCAACATCAATCACCTCCAAACCAATTGGAACATTTAATCAAGACCCTAAACTGAGTTTACAAACAAAAATTATGAATTAACCATTAACCAAATTCGTTTGATGATGCACACATATTCAACTAACAAATCTGTCCCAAATCAAACAACTCAAAACAAACCCTAATTATCATGCTAATCATCATCAATCGTCATCCTAAACATGTTATCATCATCAACCATCAAAAACAATTTAAGAATCCATATCATCACATACAAGTCGACATACATATATCCATATTCAATTTCGTATCAAATTAATTAACCAAACTAGTTACATGTTATACCAATTCAATCCACACATGAAACCAAGCATCCATATCACATAATAATCATCAATTTAGCATCCAAAAATCATTTAGGTAAAACATATGGCTCGACCCAATTTTTAAAACCAAGAGAAAATCCATTTTCCAACCAAACAAACGTATTAGCGTATTACAAATGTTACCACAAGCATGTTTTAATCATTATATCATCAAGTTAATCAAGGTTTATCAATTTTCTTTCAAGATTATATAAGGGTCGATTCATATATATCATGTATACGAATTCGTATCTTTTTTATTCTTGCGTATAATGTTATTCATGATAAAAGGAATACAAGGAATTAATCAAGGGTGCAAGAAAAGATACCAAACCCTTCAAGGGTTAAGGATGCCACGAATTTGCAAGAATTCACAAGGGAAGTGCCTTCAAAAGCCTCCAAATGGATCCCTACGTGTACCAAATCTTCTTACGAATGCGTACCAATAATTACCAAGGTCAGAAGGTTAATATTTTTGATGGATGAAGGGTTAGGGAAGGAGGGGGAGGCATAGAAATTGATACCAGGAAAGGGGAGAAGGTTTTGAATTTTTAGGTTAAGGAAAATGGGAAAAATTGTTATATAAATTTGGTAAATGGGCAAAATTTATGGGATTTCCATCCCTATCTTCAAAGTAACGGCCAAAGGGGGGGGGGGGGCATGGGTCAAAATTATCATTTTTCAATTAAAAATATACTTAGGATAGTAACATGTATTTATTATTAAGTTTGTGTACAAGTTTTAATGTTTTTGGACCCCTTAGGTCACGTAACGAGCAACACTTATGTTTTAATCCAAGTTTCACATTCTTGAGTTCATATGATGTTGTAGTAGCTCAAACATTATTTACTTGAAGTTACATGTTCACATTTGTGATCGCACAATAACCGTTTTTGATTTCGGGCTTGTTTGGTAAACATACTTAATTTGTAAAACCCCGCAAAAATCCATATAGTTAACAACGGTTAATTATATATTAATCTCTGTCATTATTTTAATCACAATTTTTACAGAAAAATTTGATATTTTTCTTATGATGTTAAATGGTCATGATTACGATAGTGCAAAATTCATCAAATGACGAAACAAGTTCTCGACACATTTAACAAAACTTAAATATTTCACTGATTATATTAAATCACTAATTACATCCAAACGGACCCTTATTAACTTCTAAGCCCAAGACATATTCGTGGCCTATTACTATTCATCAGCCCACATCACCAAAGCCCAAAATCCTTATTATTTGTTTTGATAATATCGACTAGAACAAGCAAGAAACGCACCCCGTACGCACTATTTTTACACATGACACATACATATTTTTACTCCACCTCATTTCTCACCTAGCCAACTTCGAGTATGTCAATTTTCAGCTTTCCATGTCGAGTCTCACTTTATTTTTACGAGGCAAAGTGATTGATTCCAAAAACAAAACCATACGATTTATTAACTAATCCAAAACTAAACCATTTTAAACCCCGCTTGTTTCTATGAAGTTCTAAAAATATTTCTAACACAATTTCAAGTTTAAATGTCACGTTTGATCAATTATCACCAAGTCATACACGATTTCCAAACCGTGCATGGTAATAAAATGGTAGTCGACATATTGATTAAACACAAAGAGGTACCTCCCCAATTCATGCACTCACAATGCTTAATATATATTTCTATGCAAGTACTAGATACAATTTTAAAATCAAACTACACGTACAATCCTATATATAATATTCAACCACACGTTTTCTTTTGAAAATAGAGTATGTCGACTAGCTACAAACCAAAAATGAGGAGCATGTTACCTCTTACAAATCACAAGACTTTTGAATACACACTACCATCACATCTAATAAATGTATAATCACTGAAACACTCAAAAATCTCATATATATATCACCATGCATGCATATACTCGACTCATACTTTCATGCAAATCTTATCACAAAAATACTAAGTCCTAGTTCTAGCTTCTGGTTCGATTCGCTTTGGCAAGAGCACAAGTACTTCAAATCGTGTTTAGGAGAAACAAATCTTTGTTTGTGAACCTTGGTTGAGTCGACATTCACGCTACACTCTCGTACTACCCTTTTCTCGACTCTACAAATCGTTTTACCCCACCATCTTGGTGAAGTAAGTCTCACACGTCTCTTTTCCATTTTTACTTAAAGCGTATAATATGATCTTAACGTATAATGTCACCTTCACTTGCACCTTATTACTCATAATCCATATAAACAACGTATACATATAATTATTCCGCCTATATATTTGACACGCTAATTATCAAAACACATAAAAATTAAAGTCATAAAAGTCACGTATAAACTATTTTTGGACACATTTCTAATGTAAAACTCTTAAAATTTTCTAAGTCTTTTTAGTTAAGAACCGTGTCCCATGCAACCCAAGAACGAACGTATAGTTTTGAATTTAACTTAACAAGCATACTATTTTATTTCACAAACTATTAGACCACCTAACAAACTATCATTTTCATATAGAACATTTGTAATAACATTCACGTCTCGACCTAGTAAATAATGCAAAGCATATCGACCTTGAATCATGTTTTGAAAACAAATAAACCACCGATTGGGCCTTAAAGCCCAATCAATTGAAAATAAGCCAAACGAATAAGCAGTTTGAGAACATTTTTAACATCCCAAAATAAGCCCGAAACCAAGCCCAAAACCTTCGTAAGCCCAATGGATTAAAAACACTTAACGGGCCTTGTTTCTCGTATAAAGGCCCAATAAACTATAAATAAGCTATTTCCTGAAAATAAGCAGTTTGAAAAGTTCAAATAAGCTGATTTTAGTTTAATTAAGAAATAAAAACACTAAGTTTTGAATTTGGTGTATTTTGGACTAATTTTGCAAAAATTATAACTTTCGGGTTAAAAGTGTAAAGCTTATAAAGTTAAAGTAAAAATTGTCATTTTACAAACTTGGGGATGAAAAACTGATTTTATGAACTATTGGGTGAAAAGAGTAATATTTGGAAGTTTTGGACTTAAAACGTAAATATATTTAACTTTGGACTAACGGGGGTAACGCTAACGCCGTTAGGGTAAAAAGTATAAAATCCGGAAAAAGGACAAGGAACCACATATTATATTTGACATTCTTATTTTTATTTTCGTCACCCCATCACGTCATATGCATTTTATTACATTTTATTTTACGTTAATAATATATATAACGATATTTTAACAAATTATCTTTACGTACTATTATCATCATGATTAAGAAAGGAAAACTCTAAACATAATAACTCATCTTATAAACATAAGAATTTCGCTCGCATATCATCTTTTCGTCATAACGATTAATCGTTATTCCGTAATCATTATTCATTACCAAATAGTATTTGGTTGAATTCTCAGATAAATTTATTTATCAGGTTTATACTGAAGCCATTTCCATAATCTCACTCGAACTTACTTTCATCATTCCTAGTAACACTTAAGGTGAGTTTCATAGCACCCCTATTTTACCGTTTTATAAATATTTTAGGGGAGATACATACTCAAATATTTTCAATTACTTTCACAAATACTCGTTAAATTATTTACCTATTACTGTGGGACCATAGCCCACATGCTCAAATATTTTCAATTACTTTCACAAATACTCGTTAAATTATTTACCTATTACTGTGGGACCATAGCCCACCATTTTACACAATTTATATCTCATGGAGAGATAACTGCTATAAAAATGATTTCCTGTGACCTATCAACCGTATGTTATACCTGATTTCTACCCCCCCCCCCCCCCCTAAGTTTACAATTGCTACAAGTCCCTCATATCATGAACCTTAATCACTTGTAGGGTGAACGTAAATAATTGTGAATAGATCTATTAGGGATTGACAATCCCCGTTTGTGTCTGCCAGGATGGGCCACCAAACGCACTTTATTTAACTCATTTATAGGTAAATAGCAAAAACCTATCAGAGGGCCATTATTATTTACCATCATGTTTGATTGATGTGACACGTTAATCGTTGCGTTTCATGAGGCTTAGAGAAATCAGAGTAGTAGTGATGTGGTCATGACACAGACTACAATAACCTATGTTTATCATATAACAAATTGTGTTTACTACATAGCAGAAAATCACTTTTACTTGGAAATTTATAATCATTTTGGTGTTGACCCCGTTGGGGCAAACCAACCAACCATTTTGATGATTGACCCGTCTAGGGCAACTCAACCAACCATTTTTGGATGTTGTCCCAGTTAGGACAAACCAACAAACTATTTCATGTTAACGTTGATAAAACAATTGTTTTGACTGTAAACACTATGGATTTACTCGCACTTTGATTTTAATAATAAATCGTTTATTATGACCACTATGGACTCACAAACTCTTTTGATTCTTTGAAATCAACTACTCTATTTACAAACTCTATGAACTCACCAACCTTTGTGTTGACACTTTTAGCATGTGTTTATCTCAGGTCCATAATTAGCAAGGATGGCACGGAGGAGCACGGATTCTTACAAAGGCTATAAATTTTACTATCATTCGAAAACTTATTTAACAAACTTTGAAACCACTGGGACCTCATTTTGAAAACTCTGATATCTATAAAAATTCGAATGATAAATGTTTTGAAATGACTAAATTGATAATCGTTTTCTACTGAAAAACTGTGAGCTATGAAGTAACACCCAATTTAAATTTCGCTGCACATATTTTAAAATTGTGGGTGTTACATAATTCTTCAAAATTTCAAATTGGAGGGTATTTTAGTCATTTAATCATGTCATGAAAATGTGGGTTTTACAACTATTCCCCCCTCAAAAGAATTTTCGTCCGCGAAAATGAAAGAAGGAATACGGTAGCGAAACAAAACGAACGCCTACCAGACTACACAGGAAAAATGGGGGTAGCTGGCTCGCATAGACTCCTCGGTCTCCCAGGTTGCCTCACGTGGTGGATGATTCTTCAATTCCAAGGAATTTTAACAAAACGAATAACTTTCTTTCTCATGACTCTCTCCTATCTATCAAGAATTGCAAGTGATATATCTGGTTGAATCTGATCGCAAAGGTATGACACCATATGTAGAGGATGATAATTGTATCTTCTGGAAAGCTCATATGGGAATACGAACAGAATTTCAAGTCAAGTTAACTGTATCGAGCAGTAGAGATCTCTTCAAAGAGCTTGAGATTGGTGACAGTTGTATCGAGTTCAACAGAATGCAAAATCGAGAGTCCAAATTTCCAATAATTTAACGACGAATGTCGAGTCAACGCGTAGGTAGAATGAACCTAAAGTCTCACAAGTCGCAGAAAATTCAACGGAGTTCGAATTCTAAACTCTTAGATACTCCCCAAGATATCCTATAACCACAATAAGTGCATGTTATATGATGTGAGTATTATCACGTTGGCCAGGCGTCATAATACTAGCACCACATAAATATGCCCTCATGATGGTCATACTTTATCACAAGTCGTAAACAAACAAACCAACCTTAGTTCACCTATTACTTCTATCATCCAAGAGGTCAACCGAAATCAAGCGTCATAACCAATAGGAACATTCGATAACAAAATAGTGGAAGTCTCAATGAATAACTAAAGGAAAACAAAACCACTCGCAAGAGTAACGGAAATCTAACATATCAGCAATTTAGGTACGTCGTCTCTAAAGCATCAAATTATCCCAAAATTCGCCAAATTTTCCAAAACAAGACCATTACCAAACATACGCAGAATGAACACGGAACAGAGATGATATTGGAGAACCTAAATTATCCAAGGATCACATTACCAGATAACGAAACTCAAGAAATTAACGAGAGTGAACATTAGTCATCATTAACTTCATCCTTCACAGAATCAACTCATCCAAACAACAAAATGGTTTGTTCCAAAAACCACCCATTTAAAACATCAAATCTCTTCAAGTCCAAGTAATCTGTCTTCTTTTGTCTATCAATCTGGAAATGAAACAAAACTGTGAACTTGAGTCTGATTCAACAAGCCTTCTGCAGTTCTTCTTGGAATGCGATGGAGTAATGCGAATTCCTGACACTATCTTCAATTTCTTCGTCATCCAGTCTGCTTCCGCTCTTAATTCATCTTAGTACAACCGAGATGAATAGGGAAGTGAGACTGCATGTCTTCATCAGCTCCAGGTTCGCCACTTTGACAGGCTTCTTGTTCCTTGCATCGCCAACACTTCTGCCTCGTAAGGAGTGTCTTCACTCTTCATGGTAGCCACTGTTGTTGTCAATTCCAGGTCAGGCAGTGAAGTTAATCTTCTCATAAGTTTCTAGTTGACGCAAATTGGTAATCATCTTCCAAGATTCTTCTGTAAGATTCAAAAGACTAGCTTTTCAAATTTATTGTCGGTCTTGATCATTTGGTGATAGTTTCAGATCTTGCGGAATTTAAAGAGATATTCTAATCTAAGAACACCGTTGTCCATCAATCTTCAATTTCCCAAAATGCACAAGTGGTCGCCAAATTCTAACAAGGTACAAAATGGTTTCCATGTTCTTTCTCGTCTCCGAATGTACTATTACGCCATACAATGACTGTTTGTCAAAGTACTCATGAGAAAACGCTGTTTATCAGATTCACAAGATGGTCAGAGCTTTAGGTAATACTATTAGCGTCACTAACCGTCATAGTAGTCGTCACGAATACGGAAAACGATTTCAAAAATAACCTCAACTCATAACTCCATTTCAGAACATACCACAATGTCATACTATACAATTTCTCCAAATATTCACGAAAACATAATCTCATCATGTACACGAAAATAGTTGACGTGATAGCCAATACAATTGGAATCGTTAATGGTATGTGCGTAATCACATACCTTTATTTGACCAAAACCGGACCAAAAAAGACCAAAAACCCGTCCATAATGCCAATAGATATAGTGTTTTTGTGTTTTGTCTATGCAGGGACGGATATCGCGAAAAAACCGGCAAAAAGACAAGAAAATCAGGAGATCGAGCACGAGATTTGGAAAGAGTGTCTAAAGCCGAGGCCTAGGAAGCTATTTGCAATATTAGATCATGATCAACCCTGAAGAATCATCAATTGTCAAAAATGACCATTGGATTTACTTTTCTAACTTGGCAAGAATGGTCCTTGGAATTCATCATTTTACATAATTGGTCCTTGATATTTTACTTTAAACCTATCCTACACTTAATAAACCAAATCCGGATATTATAAATCCAATATAACCACATCAGCCCAAAAATAATCCACCCACCTTAAAACCAACAAGCCCACACCCCGAATCCACAACCCAACCCACCACCCAACCCGGTCAAAGGAAATAATAAATACCAGTCAAAACACAAAATAACCCGCGCCCTATTATCCCCAATAATTACTGTAGCGTAAACCCTAAATCACCCATACCCAAAATTACCCCATTCCCACAAAATTACCCAATGATTAAATTCTTCTAGAAGCCTGAGCACATGTCAGAGAATGTCAGAACGCATAGGATTGCCAGCATGGACAAATTGAGGCTTATTATTGGCCGAGACACCTCACACGTTCAATCCAAGGGCTGTAGATGAATATGATGACAAGATGATTGATCAAAGGCTGAGATTAAAGGACGAGAAGTTTCCTATAACCCTTGGCTCACTCTCCTCAGAGGCTATAAATAGAGCCCACTCACTCACGGAAAAAGGTGTTAGTTAATTAGGAATTAGGAGTAGGAGTAGTGTAATGTAATCTTTTAGTAGTTGTTATGCTGTTAAAAATGCTTTTAGATTTGTAATTTTCAAATTCCTTTTGTAATTTTTAATGTTCGATTAATGAAATTTTAATTGAGTATTTCTTCTTCTGATTCTGTTTGTTCACTGTTCTTTATTTCATAATAGCTTATTCATCCTTTCAGTAGCATATTACACTCATTTCAGCTTATATATTTCATAGTTACTCAAATTATTTCATAAATCCAAAAATATTTTCAAGTCATTTAAAAAATCCAAAAAATAATTTTAAATAACAGCTTCAAATAAGCTGTTTTCTGAAGTATCCAAGCTCATTTAAGCTCTGTAGCTTATTATAAGCTTTTGGAAGTTCTTAAGTTGTTCTTATCTCACAAAATCAGAAAGTCAACTCAAAAGTCAACTGATGGGGAAATAAAGCTGAGAAAATAAGCTGGTGTTATAAGCTGTTCTGGGTATTGATTATTGGCTTATTGATAAGCCTGGGTTCAGAAGTACATTAAGTTCACTTTAAATCAGCAGGACCACTTGTAAGTCTCAGTTTCTTTTCTAGCCTATTTTGTGCTTACTTAATGATGATCAGTTGAATTAATTGCTTTCTGGTTTATTATTTCTTGTGTTCAGATCATATATAGACTAGATAATTATAGTTTAGCCCATATCTTAGCTTAAGTTAGTTAGATATATTGGAATTTGAGAAAGTTAGATTTGAAAGAGGGTGTTTGGCTTAATATCAGTTTAGGTAGAATAAGCATAACTACTGTTTATTTGCATATTTCTGAGGCTGGATTAAGCTGAGTTAAGTTGTGATAGGCTTAAATCAGTTGGTGCTTAAGGTTTATAGCTCACTATAGCCATTTGTTCTTGTGGTGGAATTTTTGAAGCATAAGCTGTCCTATTAAGCTCTCATTAAGCTTAGCTTATTTGGAAACCTTATTGGGCATTTCTAGATTGCTTTTGAGTGTTTATGTCAGGGTGCAAAAGTTGGATAGCATTGGTCATGTTTTGCTCAGTGTTTTGCGCCAAAATATAAGTCTGCTGCCACAGAACTTTGTGTGCAGACTTGTTTTTAAGCTGCTGTTCTAGGAGAATTTGTAGCTTATTGAAATAAGTTTAGGCCTTCATTTGTGGATTAGAGGTAGTTCATATAACAAGTTTTAGTTGTAATACCTGGGATCCAGGTTTCTAGCTTATTTGGTTGCTTAATCAAAGTCTGCAAATAAGCCCTCCAAACTGCTTTCTGGGCCTGCACAGTTTAAGCTTCAAACCCATCTGTTTTGAGCCTCATTTCAATAAGCAATTGAAGTCTAAAATTGGGCATATTAGGTTTTTAGGTAGAGTTTCATGTAAGCTTTAAGCTTATCATCTGGGATCTGCAAAATCAGCTTATTGGAATGCTTATTCAGGGCTGCAAAGTAGGCACCTAGGCTGTTTTGATTCTGTTTTGATTTTGAACTGTCCAAGCTTATGTCTAGCTTATTGCTTATGTTTGTGTTATCATTTTCAGTCTTTTTGAGCTTCTAGTAGTTAGAGTAATCTGTTTTTTAGCTTCTTATAATTTTTGGCTTATTTGTGCTTATTTTTAGCTTATTTCCTCTTTGCTTATTTCACCATTTGGCTTATTTAGACATAATCAGTTTCTGAAATTATTTTTATTAAATTTCTCATTAAAAATTAAAATTCCTCAAAAATTTTCAGATTTTTCCAATTAGTTTTAATATTTTTAAATCATTTAAATAGTTTTAATTAGTTATTAATTCATAAAAAATTTTTAAAAAGTCAAAAAAATATTTTTCTTTTTCCAAAAATTTTCTTTTATCAGTTTTAATTTAGGAAAATTATTTTTATATTTTTAGGTTTTAAATTTTAGAAAATCACTTTTTATTTACGTTTTATAATTCGTCGCGTAACGTTTTTAAATTCCGGTTTTTAGTTTTTAATTCCCGTGCTTAGATTACTTGTTCATATAGCTTTATTAGTAGTTTTTATTTGTTATTTCATTGTTTGTAGTGTAGAAATCACAATTCTCACTTATACACACTCATTCACTACACGAATCACGTCCCGGGAACACAAATTCCATTCGATCTTCGTCGGGACAAACGACTCGGGTTTTGCATATTTCTTGTGCAATTCCTTAGACTATAATTGACACGAATCAGTTAACTTATTATTACGAATATAAATACGGCCTCAAAAATCATCTTAAGGAACCTTCATGTTCACTCCACGTCGTCTCTCCTCTTTTTCACCAATAAAACTGATATACTTCACGGGCTTACTCTCGGTTAGTAACTCATTTCTTAGAAGTTCTTTCATTTGTTTCTTCAGTCTTTCAAGTGAAGCCATCGGAAACGGATTTTCAATGGTAGGTCAAGATCATATCAAAGGTAAACGGAATTTTATAACAACTAAATTTGCCAAACCAGACGGATAGTTCACGAATTAGGATCAAGTGTAAGGTTTATCAAGAGTCTTTAGGCAGACAAGTTAACTATTCAAAAAGGTTGGGATTTTGTTCAGCTTCATAGCCCAAGTGTGCCTTATTGCGAATACGAACATCGTATTGTCGTCAAAATGATACGCGTGGCATGCTAGTTGCTAACACCGTCAGTAGAGTCAAAAAGATGAGAATTATCCGAAAGTAACAGAATTTATCAGGTCAATTAATTTAGGGTGCAAAACCCTCGTACCAATACTTCCAAAATCATCAAAATTCCCATAATAATTAACTGATGAACACAAAGAAGATTGCCATAACAAAACGCACAGGAGGGAAACTTAATTCAAAATTTTAATATTATGAGAGTAACTTGGAAATGGAAATGAAATTTGAAGTCTAATATAGACTAAACAGAAGAGTAAAAGAAACTAGTTCATGATTACAAATTCCCTTCATTCAACTTGGATTATAACGGCTGGTTGCCGTAGACTCTAGATCGGAGTCTACTTCATTATCTTCTTTCTCCTCCTCTCTTTCACTAATCCAGCCATTCCTATTATTCTCGTGTTGCGGCAAAAGGCGGCTAGCAAAGCCACTTTTGCGATCTCTCTCTTCTTCTTCCGCAGACTCATGGCACTTTCCGCAATACTTGGTGCCAATACTTTTGCTATCATTTGTTTTAGTTTCATACTTCTCTTTCTCCTTGTCATCCACCTTCTGGCAGCCCGTAGCATTAACAGTAGTTCCCTTACTCCTTCTTACGCGCTGGATCTGTCTTGAAATATCCTTAATGGCATGTGTCACCAATTTCTTTGGGTTTTTGTCAGATGATCCAGAGCGACGAGATTTAACCATCTGAACGGTTACCAATTGATCAGGATAGGGAAGCCAAGAATGAACACGAAAGGTAAAAGTATGCCGAAAGAAGCCTAATATCTACCCAATCCTCACAGGTTTAAACTTAAGTTCGCACAGGGAAGAATCCTAAATCAAGTTCTCAAGGTGTTCATCAATTTTCCTACAGTGGAAACCTAATGGTCCAAAACTCACAGGTCCAGGTTATGTATTATAAGTCGTCAGCCTGGTCTCTGATACCATAAATTGTAACACCCCAACCCGTCAAGGGTAAAGATATCACAATAAATAGTGTCCAACAGAGCAAAACACAAGCTTAATACTTTAACAGTACAATGAGTACAAGGGTTACAAATGAATTCCAAAATAAGAAAGATAAAATAATAAAACAAAGTCCATTATTCAAAGATACTCTAAGTTTGGTCCACACTCTCTCATCCCCAAAGCTAAACCCCGCATCCTAGCTTAAGTACCTGCCGCATGGAAAAGAAAACGCGGCTGAGCATAAAAAGCTCAGTGAACAGATATGAAGATAACAAGCACATCAAGTAATAAGATAAGAGAGTAAGAATAGGAATTACATATGGTGTCACAAGGTATATCAAAGGACTATCAAGGTTAAGTATGAAAAGTCGTCAAAGTTAAGTATCAAGAATCGTCAAGTGTAATAGCAAGGATTAACAAGTTTCAAGGATCGTCAAGTATAATGTCAAGGGTTAAGTATAATATCAAGGTTTAACAAGTATAGTATCAAGGGTTAACAAGTTTCAAGGTTTTCAAGAATTAATAAGGGTCAAGTATCAAGAATTAGCAAGTGTCAAGTATCAAGTGTCAAGGCTTTCAGTATTTAACCCCCAGGCACAAACAAGTATCAAGTCAAGTATCCCAAGTTGGAGTAGCTAGCTCCCAAGATGTGAGGGGTTGCAATTCCCACAAACCCGGTCACCAAGTATATAATGTAGTCCAAGTCATAATCAAGATGGCCGTAGCCCAAGCAAGTAACAAGTCAAGACATGACTAGGATGCATCCATACGCCCCTGCAGGCCAATAATAATTATCATAGGAGCAGTCGATAACAAGTATCAGGGACGGTGTAGTACATCTCTCCAACTACACTAGAGTACATAACATTGGTGCATCAATGCTATGGTTGTGGCTACTCCACAACAAGTAGATCCTAGTAAAATACTGAAGGGTCAAGGGTCAAGGTTCAATATCAAGTACAAGTGGTCAATTCATAATCAAAGGTTCAAGTCAAGGTTCAATGTTAAGGTTCAAGACAAAGTTCAAGTCAAAGGTTCAATATCAAGAGTTCAATATCAAGGGTTCAATATCAAGGGTCAATATCAAGTAATGTAAAAGAGATAGAGAAGAGTCATGAGAGAAATAGTTGTACTCTTACTGAAAGAGTACGGAATATTTGTACCTTGCCGAAACAACCACCAAGCTAGAACCCAACAAGTGTAAATGAATCACTCCTGCTTCACCGCATCTAGAAGCAAGTGTATACGAATTACTACGAGTTTAAATTACCCAAGTTACCTCTTTTAGTTAACTTTCCATTTTTAGAAACTTTCCATTTTTAGCAGCTTTCTATTTTAGGTAACTTTCCATATTTAGTAACTTCCCACTTTAAGTAGTTTAAGCATTTTAGAAAACTTTCTAATTTTAGTAAGTTTCCTTATTTGGAGAGTTTCCAATTTTAGAAGGTTTCCATAAATAGTACTTTCCAAAATTAGCAAGTTTCCATAATTAGCATATTTCCAAAATTGGCAAATTTCCAAATGTTAACATATTCTTATAAGTTAATCTTATCATATTATCAAGTTTCATAGCCTCGTTTGTTACGGATTTCATTTTATAGACATTTCCCGAGATTAGGCTTTCATTATGTCACCGAGCATGTTTTAGGGTTAAAAGTGTCAATTTCATAAGTTAAAGGTCACAATAGCACACATTCACATTATAACACATTAGCATAAGTCAACTACAACATTTAAGAGCACAATCCAAGAGGGACATGCAATAAGCCACCAAATCATCAAGTTAACACATTAGACATATGCATATAAAAATGACCGGTTTTCTCACAGAATTTATCCCACTAAACGGATTTTTAAAATGTATCAAATCAAACAACTCAAAACAAACCCTAATCATCATGCTAATCATCATCAATCATCATCCTAAACATGTTATCATCATCAACCATCAAAAACAATTTAAGAATCCATATCATCACATACAAGTCGACATACATACATCCATATTCAATTTCGTATCAAATTAATTAACCAAACTAGTTACATGTTATACCAATTCAATCCACACATGAAACCAAGCATCCATATCACATAATAATCATCAATTTAGCATCCAAAAATCATTTAGGTAAAACATATGGCTCGACCCAATTTTTAAAACCAAGAGAAAATCCATTTTCCAACCAACCAAACGTATTAGCGTATTACAAATGTTACCACAAGCATGTTTTAATCATTATATCATCAAGTTAATCAAGGTTTATCTATTTTCTTTCAAGATTATATAAGGGTCGATTCATATATATCATGTATACCAATTCGTATCTTTTTTATTCTTGCGTATAATGTTATTCATGATAAAAGGAATACAAGGAATTAATCAAGGGTGCAAGAAAAGATACCAAACCCTTCAAGGGTTGAGGATGCCACGAATTTGCAAGAAATCACAAGAGAAGTGCCTTCAAAAGCCTCCAAATGGATCCCTACGTGTACCAAATCTTCTTACGAATGCGTACCAATAATTACCAAGGTCACAAGGTTAATATTTTTTATGGATGAAGGGTTAGGGAAGGAGGGGGAGGCGTAGAAATTGATACCAGGAAAGGGGAGAAGGTTTTGAATTTTTAGGTTAAGGAAAATGGGAAAAATGGTTATATAAATTTGGTAAATGGGCAAAATTTATGGGATTTCCATCCCTATCTTCAAAGTAACGGCCAAAGGGGGGGGGGGCATGGGTCAAAATTATCATTTTTCAATTAAAAATATACTTAGGATAGTAACATGTATTTATTATTAAGTTTGTGTACAAGTTTTAATGTTTTTGGACCCCTTAGGTCACGTAACGAGCAACACTTATGTTTTAATCCAAGTTTCACATTCTTGAGTTCATATGATGTTGTAGTAGCTCAAACATTATTTACTTGAAGTTACATGTTCACATTTGTGATCGCACAATAACCGTTTTTGATTTCGGGCTTGTTTGGTAAACGTACTTAATTCTTCAAAATTTCAAATTGGAGGGTATTTTAGTCATTTAATCATGTCATGAAAATGTGGGTTTTACATACACTCTGACCTTCAAGCCTTGATTACATACAGGAAACAGGTGGCTTGCCTCATCTTTGCTCATTAGGACTTCTCTTTACTATCGTGATCATGTAGATAACAAATAGCTATGCTTAATGTAATACCATCACGTAACAAACCTATTAACCCATTTTGTTCCACACTTGTATTCTCCATTATTGTTCGGTCTCATTTCCGTGACCACATATGTGAAACTGAATGAAACATGATAGAAGAATTCAACGAGTTTTATCAGCAAAAAAAAGATGATATATTTTGAGTTTCTGGTAGAAGTGGCAAATGGATCCTTGGGTGGTAATTTTTAGTATGGATTGGGTTGAACAATACACTTTTAGGGGGCGTTTGGTACGAATGAATCACAATGAATGGAATTGTAGCATAGAATGGAATTGTTAAGAAAAGAAATAGCCTTAGAGAAAGAGAAAAAATTATATTGTTTGGTAAAACCAAAGAATTGAGCAAGGAAATAGGTGGGAAGATTGATTATCTTGTTTGGAACCGCGAAGCAATGGAATATAATGCAAGAAAATTAAACAAATAACTATTGAGATGATAATGTAGCTAATAATTTAATTATCATGTAACTCCAACTAATTTTTTCGAACTGTACGTCATTTTACAAAGTTATAAACCACATTTCTAAAAAAACATAATCATTAAAATTACAACAAGAGATAACCATAATAATATAAAAATTCCAAATCAAGTAGTATTTCATCTTCATTTGTCCATGCCCTCGTGAATCTGCAAAAGTCTTTACGTAGTTTAATCAGCTATACCTGCAATACAGGAAAGTTGAAAAAGTGCAGACACCAGGACATTAGGCTACTAGCAGTGGGACGGAACAAATCGATCATCAAAATCGATCGATCGATTTGAAGATCGATCGTTGCCATTGTGGGAGAAAAGAAAACATCGGTCGCCGGTTCCCATTTTGCCCATATCGTTCGCTTTTTCGACCGATATTCAAGCCACAATTTCCCACTTTTCAATTTAAAATAAAAAAAAAAGAGAGGATGATGCAATATGGGTTGCCACTGTGATGAGAGAGGTAAATATGGGTTGAGGAGAGAGAAAGCTGAGGTTGCAGCCGGAAAGATGATGCAATATAGGTTGCCACTGTGAGCAGCCTTAAGCAATCAATATGGACCAAAACTAAGATCATTAATATATTATATGTTGTGTAGAAAAAGCATATTATAATGGCAAGAGGCAAGAGCTATCAAACTGTGGTTCTAGTGCCATCATCAACCTTTTAGTTTGTTCTGAAAAAACTCAAAAAATAAGTCCTACATCTTCAAGATAACATTTCAGTCACGCCTCACCCAAAAAAACAAGCAGCTGAATATACTAACCAAAAAAAAATAAAAATAAATAAATATTCTTATATTTTTCAATTTCAGTTCGATGCCCAGATTTATGAACATCACCATGTACAACAATTAAATCATTGAGAACATTACAATCTATCATTTTTTTTATTGAATAAAATTACAATTATATCATCATGGCCATTAAAATACAATTGCTACAACTTTTGAACAACAAAAAATTAATAACAATTTAAACGACGGAGAAAAGTACCTATAGATAACGATGATGACGGACCATCATAGCCAGTGGTGAAAACTAAGATGTCCCATGGATTTTCAATAACGAGAGAGAAAAGTTGTTAAGGCTTGTTCACTTTTCCCCAATTGAGATGTGTTTTTATTTAGTAGGCCCGCTTTTTCAATAACCTTCTTGATTCTCAAAAGAATGGAACCGTGAATAAGTTTGTGCTAATTTTCCCATTCTCAGCATTCTTCACTTTTTTTAAAGAATCAATTTGGTGGAATTAATTCTTCAATTCCATTCTCGGTACTCAACAAACAAAGGAAAGTCTCCTATTCTCATTCTTTGCTTTCCATTCCATCCTACCAAACATCCCCTTACAAGTATTGTTAATTATGTTAAGATAACCTTCTAAACTTGGTAATCGTAAAGGTTATGACCTGTAAAATGCACAGTGGTTGACCTTTTACATTGTTTAACCCATCAACCCAATCAAATGGGTCACAAATTGTGAAACTGGCAGCATAGGTGGGTTGATGAACAAGTACCATAGAAGCTCATGCGGTCGCTGAAAGGTATAAATAAGAATTTTGTATCAGGACTGGAAAGATGTACAAACTATTACTTAATAATTATACCTTACATCCCAAAACTTTGAATAAGAATAATGAAATCAATAAATATGACAGCTATAGATATAATTTAAAGTATAACAAGTTCGCACCGCCACTTCCAACTAATCTTCAGAAGTAACCTCCTTGATTACAAATGCAATGTTTCACAAAAGATAAGTAGATTACAAATGCAACTCCACTTGTATCAGCTAGAAACCAATATTAATTTACATAACCATGACAGCCATATCGGTTTAATTGACCATAAACAAATCCTATGCTGGTCACAACTCACGAGAAGGTATGCTATTGCCAATATACTTTCTTAAACACTTATTTATTTGAATTATATACATGAGAGTGTACATTTTTTTTCTTTCTAAATCGAACAAAAAACATAAGGGGAAACGTAACTGATCAACTCAACCCAACCTGTGACCTCTCGTCTTAGCCTTTTTCCAAAATGATCCGTTTTGACAACAACTGTAGCAAAATATCAATAGGTGTTGAAGAGACTTCTGCTTTTGACACCAACTTTGCATCTCCATGGTTTATTTAGGGTTGTTCATATAGGCAAGGTTCAATAATTTGAATTTACCAGCTTGAAATATTGTGTGTATGAAACAAGTTTCTTCTCCATCAATGTGTTTCCTGAATTAGTTTGCAATTTCAAATATAGTACCCTTGTTTTTGCAATTCTCTTTACAAGTTTTGAAACGCATGTTGACTTTCTTTTCCATCAATTCTGTTTTGAATAGCATGATGACTTTCTAAACGCATGGTGCAACTAATGGCTCCTTGTAAATCTTTTCACTTTTCCACTTTTCTAAACGCATGGTAAAATTCAATATTTCCTTATTTAATTATTTCAACATTCCACAATATTGACTTTTCACTTTTCCACCTTTGACCATTTTTGCTTTATATGTAGTTATAAGATAAGTAGTTAAGATAAAACAAAATTTTAAGTGGGAACTTTCACATTTCAAAAAAATTAACTCTTTCCTTATTGAGTAATAATTAAATTATTATTATTATTGTTATTTAGATGTTTAATAGAGAAAAGTTAAAATATTTCCAAATTTAGGCATAATTAAAAGAAAATAGTTTTTTATGGATCATTATTTATGAATGTCCATATAACTAATAAGACGCCCATGTTCCAATTAGCTATTAGGGTTTTTACCCTAATATTATCTTATATATACCCTTTGTATTCCCTAAAACATGAGGCTCAACTGAAGAATATTCATTCTCTCTATTTTTGTTCATAACACGTTATCAGCACGCTCTAAATTTATTTTCTTTCTCTCGATTACCGGTGGTACGTCTCGTCCCTTTTCTTAATAATGTTCGTATTATTATACCATGTGGACACATTCATGCTAACGTAATTAATAATTCACGTTATATTATACTTTTCGGTAGTTCATGCTATGTTTAATTAAATAGCACCACGTAATAAATACATGTGGTTATATTATACGTATATTATTAATTACGTATATTAATAATAAGCATTTATACTACATATAAAGTATGAATGACTCTCTCTTCAAAATTTTAAAACTTACAAGAAATTAAGCATGTTTTACAACACTTTAATGCACCAAATTTTCAAAATTACAACAAAGTAAGCATATTGTACTACAAAATAAAGCGTGGTGACATTTTAAGACCAAAATTATATCAAACAACATTAATGCTATTAAAAACACCTCTTCACCAAAAATTACAACCATTTAAGCACAACGTACAATAGCTGCAACCAATTTTGGGATTTACAACAAAATAAGCATAGGTACAACAAAATAAGCATGATGTAATTTTCAGACTTACAACATTAATGCTATTAAAGTGGTCAATGTTATTAATAACTATAATGACTACTACTTACAAGAAAAGAAACATAGTGTACAACACTTTAATGCACATAATTTTCAGACGTATAAGACAAGAAGCATAGTGTACAACAAAACACCACATTAATGCTATTTAATGTAATCAATTATTTAACTGGTCAATAAATACAATTAATACAGTTATTAAAACACCCCTTACATAAGAAATACAAAGGGTCATGCTAAATGAACACTAAATCCACTAACTGAACCTACGAATTATTAAGCATATTGTACAACCAAATTAAACACAGTTCATGCATTAAATTTCACTACTACAAATAATAAAATATATTATACACCGATTGGCAACGGGCCAAATAGGCTTGAGCCCGAACGAGCACGGACCAAACGGGCTCGAGCCCGAACAGGCACGGGCCAACGGGTTCGAGCCTGAACGGGCACGGGCTATACGAAATTCTTGATATCCGTAAATTTATTGTCAAAAAGAACATAATAAATTAAAATACATTATTCATTGAAAATTTTTATTTTAAGGTACCAGCCACTGCAACGCGCGAGTACCCTACTAGTAATATATGATTCATATATATGATTTGGCACTTACACTGTATTCTTGAGATTGGTAGGAAGAAGAAGAGAAGAGAAGAGTCATCACTTCTTTTCTTTCCTCTTCTTCCCAAAAGTGGGAGAAAGATTTTGGCATAAAAAATACACTGATCTTCAATCCTTTTCCTCCCTCTTTCTTTTCTTTTCTTCCCTAAAAAAACTCAAAAACACATACTCCCTCCGTCCCAATTTTATAGTCCCACTTTCCTTTTTCGTCTGTCCTAATTTTATTGTCCCATACCAAATATAGAAAGTGAATAGGTAGTGAGTTTGGTAAAGTTTACTATATTACCTTTGGTTGAAATTAATATTACAAACTTTAATGAAGTGTTAATTAATTGGTTAAGGGTAAACTTGTCATTTGGCAAAAAAGTAAGAGAGAGAAAGTAGTGATAGTGACATTTTTCTAAAAGAATGTGTTTTTTGTCGTGGGACAATAATTTTAGGACGAAGGTAGTATTTTTTTTAGATCTATCCATTTCATTTCTTTTCTCCTCAATTTTAAACTAGAGAATATAGCGTTAGTTCGACACTAAATAATTTAACATCTATTCATATATTTATATGTTCTGTCGCTTTCATTAGACCTTTGTTTAATTTTGATTGCTTTTTACTTTATCAAGAAGATGAATATGATTACCTCATATGTTTATGGAAAATGATTGGCATGCCTATCACTACTCTTTATGTTTATATGTACTATCATTTTCAATAGATCTATGTTAAAAAAAAAAAATCAATAGATCTGTCGTTTTCATTACATCTATGTTTTAATTTACTCCGTAGTTTCCTATATACACTTACTCATATAAAATTATATGTATTAATGTGGTAATTGTTAGATCATGTTCTGTTATATCAATTAATTTGTGAGTCATCAACAATAAATAAATAAACAATTCATAGGGTAGGACCGATTATGTAGTAATGATATGTATATCTATACGGATTTTATCATATGTGTTTATGGTAAGCTTTTTGCTTGATCATTGTTCATTGTATGTTTTGAGCTAAATTAATAGGAAAATGATTCTCATGCCTAAAATGCATGCCTAAAAGTATGTCTAAAAATAAGATGATGCCAAGTGTAAAAATCAAAAGTGAAGATTTAGAGTGAGAAAATGCATGAGTGATGTGTCAAATAATTAATGAATTAGGCATGACTTTAGGCATGCATATTAGGTCTCTCTATCATTACTCAAATTAATATACAACAAACAAAGACATGAAAAATTGTACTATATAATATAGTCTTTTAGAAACCAAACTTATGGTACTGACGTACGTATGCATTTACATCAGTTGGTATTTGAAAAAATAAATAGATGCTATTAATGTGCAAGCTTTATAATTTAACTTATCAGCTAGATCAACACATAATAGACTAAGGTGTTGTTTCTTTTTTCCCTTAGCTAAGGATATGTATTAGAATAATAGTATATATCTCTTGTGTATATGGAATGTATCCTACGCTATGGTCAAGGTACTTTGCATTTCGGCTTGCATCTTTATAAGTCACCCGCTTCTGCCTTAGTCTCCTACACCGACGCTGATTGGGGCGGGTGTCCAGATACTCGTCGCTCGACCTTTGGGTATTGTGTATATCTTGGGTGACAACCTGATTTCTTGGTCTTCAAAGCGTCAACCCACGCTTTCACGCTCTAGTGCTGAAGCGGAATACCGCGGGGTTGCCAATGTGGTTTCTGAGTCGTGTTGGCTGCGTAATCTTCTCCTTGAACTACATTGTCCCCTTCAAAAGGTCACTATTGTTTATTGTGATAACGTGAGTGCCATTTTTCTTTCGGGCAACCCGGTACAACATCAACGTACCAAACACATCGAGATGGATATTCATTTTGTACGTGAAAAGGTGGCACGTGGTGAAGTTCGTGTTTTACATGTTCCATCCCGTTATCATATTGCCGACATTTTTACCAAAGGCTTGCCTCGTGTATTGTTTGATGATTTTCGAGACAGTCTCAGCATCCGTCCTCCTCCCGCTTCGACTGCGGGGGTCTATTAGAATAATAGTATATATCTCTTGTGTATATGGAATGTATATCACATTCATAATTCTCTCATAGTCAGTTAGGATGGATATGTATAACTCTTGTATATATACGCCTTTGGCATAAGGAATGAAACACACGATTATATTCTCACAATATGGACCCACTAAACCTCACTAAACTACGGTATTTAATATTATTTATTTTTTAAGTAAGACCCATTTATTTCCCTTGTTTCATCTATATGTACAAAGGAAGAAATATGAATCCTTCCCCATTAAGACATGCTAAGAGATGTGGACCCACATGTGACCCACTTATCACTTAGCTAACAGAAAAAAAGAAATACAACCTAATTAATATATTGTCACTTCAGTTTTGATGTAGCTTTCAAAGTTGATTGTACATTTATCTCTCTAGTGCAAGGATATAATGCCTTGATTTGTTTCTATGTATTTTATCACTATTTTTATAAAGAGAATATATGCATGATTTAATATATGTTCATATGTTTAAACAATGTTTTAAGTTTAAGTTTGTGAATATGTTTTTTTTTAAGCTTCGTGAATATCACAATTAAGTACTTTTCTCTATCAATTATCTGTTGTGAAGAAAAAGATCACGCATGCTTACATAACCTCACTTTTTTTTTTGTTCGAATAGTTTTAAGATGTGTTATTTACAATGTTTTGTGCAACAATGTTTCCTTATAAACGCTAAGTATCGTGCAGTAACATAGATATACTTTAGATTTCACAGAGACGGATACAGTGGGGGAGCCAGGGGGTGCTCGGCCCCCTCCAACACGCCCAATTGCTTTGCTATTTACCTTATAAAATTTAAGCATATGATGCAACTATAGGCAAATGACCCCCCTAACCTTTGAGAAAAAAATTTCGGCCCCCTTATTCCTAATTCCTGGCTCCGTCCCTGCAAAGACACATGTACAACTACAAATATTGTAACACAAACTTTAGGATATGCGGGTTGTGCTTACGCACAGCTAAAAGAATAACTAGTATGATACATGTTTTATCATGTTTTGGCTATGATTTTGGATATCTATTACTTGT
Source organism: Artemisia tridentata subsp. tridentata (assembly GCA_021014915.2). Lineage (NCBI taxonomy): Eukaryota > Viridiplantae > Streptophyta > Magnoliopsida > Asterales > Asteraceae > Artemisia > Artemisia tridentata. The sequence goes on along the minus strand of CP139503.1, from coordinate 342,352,810 downwards.
TTGGATAACATCAATTGCTTATTGCCTCTGCTTAAACACTATGAGATCTTTTGTAACGTAACTTCAAGGCTTAGATGTCACTAGAAAGAACCATGATTCATTCTTTATATGTCATGATGCATTTTATTGAATTTATAATTAAGTTGGCCTATTAACATATACAGATTAAAGATTATATTTACACGATTTGATCATTAGCTCGCTAAAATTTGACATTTAATTTTAATTTGATTTTGTAAATGTTAAGCGGCATATAACTCATTTTAAAATGCTAGTATAGTATACTTTGACGATATATGCACTTGTAACATGGCCCCGTTCTAACTTTGATATTCATATCCCTCAAACATGAGTGATTTGCATTGACTATTTTGTATTATTACGGAGATCTATATGTTAAGGTTGATTATTTTGATGTTGATTATATATTTTGTGACTCCCTAAAGCTCGTTCATAATAATATCAGTTTCACTTATTATTATACTACGTACTTACTTGGTGAATGACATCAGCCATGTAATTATTTCTAAATTGATTTGTGTTGTGTTAAGGTTATGATAAAGTATAAGAAAATGGTTATATGAAAAGTGTACGTGCCTTGATACATTTTGGACTATATTTGCGCATGACCAGATATGAAAACGAGCTTTTAGTGAAATATTATGAAACTCGTCAAATTGAAAATGTTTCACTAATTATGAAAATACTTTGATCGGAATAAATATTGTAATTATGGATGTTATGTATATAGATATATCAAATATAAGAATGAGATGTCTTATTTGATTCTAATTGTGCAATTGAGTTTGTGATCATATGTGTGTGCATTGTTTATCATGTGATATTATTTGTCTATGATACTTGATTAATGATTAATAATGATATATATGTGTTTCACAAATAGTTCACTTTGTATAAAACATGTTTTATTCTTTAATAATGCTATACACTAATGTGAACAATATATCGAATTATGTGAAAGCTATACCATTGCTTATATAAATTAGATTGGAGAAACAAAAGTATAAATGCGATGATTTATTAGCTTCTACATATTATTCTACTTTTAGATATAACTCAAGTGTACTTGAAGCACATGTGGTCATAAACTAGAGTTTATGAGCCAAGATTATTAATTGGCATGACCGGTTGGACCAGCCCGAGTCAATGATGATGCGAAACATATACAAGAACCATGGGTTCTTCAAAAGTGATTTTACTATTTGTATTGTTCTCAATAAAAGTACATTGTTCATGTATCACCACCAAGTTAAGTAAGGACTATGTCCTTAAAAGTTTTGGAAAGAATATGACGGGGATGTATGTAGGCTTATACATCCGCCATGTTGATCATTTTGAATTTTAAAATCTATGCATCGTCAAAATGATTATCAAAGATGCAACTTAAAGTTAGTGATATTAGTGGCTCGACTTATCAAATGCGAGCATGGTTTTCCAAATTATATTTTTGAGAATGGTGGTGAATACTTCCAAGTATTGGGCGATTATTGGAATAAGTGTTGAACATTATGTAGCCCGTGTTCATACGTGAATTGCTTTTGTTGAAACGTTCATAAAACATTTTCAGTTGATTGCCAAGCAAATAATTATGAGAACAAAAGTTTTAGATTATGGGGCATGTTATAACATATAAATTCGCATATTGCCAACAATTTATAATGACTCCTTCCTATTAGAATGGTTTTGGTCACGAACCATATGTTTCCTATATAAGAATTTTATAAATGTGCGGTATATATTTCTTGTAAATCCACCACAACGCACAATAATGGGATGTTGAAATGAATAATTCATTCAGGGGGAGAGAATGAGCAGCAAGGGATATGGAATGAATTATGATATAAATGTTGATCCTCACAATAATGAATATGAACTTAAAGTTCAACGGACAAATGACATTCCAGATCTAGTAAATTTCAGACATGTTTAGTGACCTAAAGAAATTAACTAGATCATATTGCGCTGCTATTGCTCCAATTATAATGTATGTCACAATATGAAAATAAATGATTGGTAGTGAGTCTATGGCATGACTGCATCATGATAGATTAATCGATTCCAAGTAAAGTCCTCGAATGAATAAATGAAATGGAGCAAGAACATTAAGATGGTTGAATTGAGGTAATAAAGACCCCATAGTCTCCTAAAGAGACACTAGACATGAAGGTAATTGAAAAACCCTGGGTACATGAAAAACTATGAGATCTCAATAAATGATATATAATGTCTAGTAAAATGTGGAATCAAAAATATAAATGAATCGACGTCAATGGAGATATTGTATAAAATAATATGCATGATAATGATTATGTAAATAAATAGAGTGAAGTTATTTTGCAAACCAAACAAAACTCACATACGAAGGGACACATCCCCACCCTCCATTTAATTTTGATCAATGGCTAAGATTAAAAGTATTTACTAATTAAAAAAACACGGAGGGGTAGTTTGGTAAAATTACAACACAAACAAAAGAAATCACTCCTCACAACTTCACATACCAAACACACACAAAAACACACAGTACCATTTTCCGGTCAAATTACAAGCCCTACATCAACAAAAAAAAAACAGAGATATTAACCACAAGATCACATCAAATCACAATAAAATGAATAAATCTAGCGTTGACAGATCTGATCTTATAATCGGTATATCTTTAAACGCCGTTACTTGACCTTGCTTTGACTGTTGTGTTTTTGTTAGGTTTAAGATGTATTAGATCTAAATCTGTTGAATTTGATATAATTATTGACGTGATTAGTGTAGATTTGTGTAGATCTGATGTGTTTGGTTTAGGTTTGACTTAAAATTGTGATGTGAAGATGTTAGATCTGGTGATTTAGTGGTTAGGTAGTTACGATTAGTTGATTGATGCGATTTGTAGTGTTTGGATGATTGTTTTAGTTATTGTTTATAAAAAAATGTGAAGATCTGAGTGTTGTTAGTTATAAATCGGTGAATTCGATGCGTAGCGTAGCTTCGAGTTGCCGTATGAGCTTAGTTTGATAAGTCTAAATATCCTACTTGTTGATCGGTGTAGCTAAGTGGAAAGTTACTTAAATAGATTATTTCGTTGTGTAAATGCGGATAATTTATTATTTCGTCACGAGTAATTTGTTATGTAGCTTTGAGTTGTTGTATCATGTACTGATGGATAAGTTGTTGAGTTATCGGTATGAGGTCTGGTTTGACAAGTTATGTGTAGTAGCACTTTACTGCAGTTGCTTTGTTGCATTTACTATAACGACATGTATTCGTATCGATCAACTTGACTACACACATTGAATAACAGAGCATGTCTATAATTGAAAACAAGTTAAGTTATCTAAGTGAAGGAGATGGATATGTCTGTGTATTCAAGAGATGGTCATTAGCTGTAACTGGATAGATCTGTTTGAAAAAATGTATCAAAGGGTATATTTTGTTCCTTACTTTCTAAAATGTTTGCATAGATAAAAGTAATACTCCGTCCGGGTTCACTCTCAAGCTGCGAAAACAAACACATAAGAACAAGGAGGCTTGAGGATGTAAGGCAGCTTGGATATCACCGGTGATATCACTTGTGATATTATCACCGGTGATATCACTTGTGATATCACCGGTGATATCACTTGTGATATCACATGTGATATCACATATCACATGTGATATCACATGTCACATAAGCCGAAAACCACATAAAGTGCATTGCTATTGTATGCACTAAACCCTTAATCAAGTTATTATAAATTTTTGCTTCTTGAATCTGCAGAGGACACGGCTCTAGACATACTCGATGCTTCAAATGAACTTGCACTCTTCCTTGCTCGTGCTGTCATTGATGATGTATTGGCTCCTTTAAACCTGGAGGAAATCGGGAACACTTTACCACCAAACTGCAACAGGAGTGAGACTGTTCAAGTAGCTCAGTCGCTTGTAGCAGCGCGTCATGTAGGCGAAAGGCTTCTGAGGTGTTGGGGAGGTGGGACTGGGTGGGCAGTAGAAGATGCAAAGGACAAGATCGTCAAGCTTCTTGAAGAATACGAGAGTGGGGGTGTTGTTGGTGAAGCTTGTCAGTGTATCCGTTATCTAGGAATGCCGTTCTTCAACCATGAGGTGGTGAAGAAGGCGTTGGTGATGGCTATGGAGAAGCAGAACGACAGGATGCTGGATTTGTTGCAGGAGTGCTTCAGTGAAGGACTGATAACTACTAATCAGTTGACCAAAGGGTTTAATAGAATTAAAGATGGTCTGGATGATCTTGCTCTTGACATTCCTAATGCTGACGAGAAGTTCAAGCTGTACTATGAGCATGCGGTGGTCAGAGGATGGCTCATTCCTTCTTTTAGTTCTAATGGCGACGATGTTGCTGCTGTGGCCTCTTAAGGTATACATGGAAATGAAGCTGTCGGTTTACGCTGTTTTACTGAGTTTATTCGTTGGGAGTGCATTGTTACCCCACCTGATGTATAAAATGGTTAGATGGTTGGTTGTTTTTGAAAAAAAACTTAGTTTAGTTCAGAAGACTACCGGATCTTTTTACGAATGAATGAACCCGTTCATGTTTTTACATTGTTACACAATCTGTAGTACGTCCATTCTGTATTTACGTAGTTAAGATGATGGCACTGGTCTTGTGATACAGGAATGCTGGAGATTGTTAGATTGATCACGTTTTGTAAATTTACCAATCAATCGTTATGATCCTGCTGAAGTAAAGTCTATTATCAGTGTACACAATATCATGTTTTTCTATTATATATAAATTTACACAGTTAGGATGATGGTACTGGTTTCGTGATACAGGTATGTAATAGTTATCTCACACAGTGGACACTTTCTACATCAAACAACACAGATCTTCAAGTAAGTCTATTAGTTTTTCTTTAAATATGAATTTACACTGTTAAGCTCATGGCACTGATTTTGTAATACAACGACTTACGAGATCGTTAATTTGGGAACCTTTTAGAGCAAGAATCCCAGCTCCTGATGTAAGTCGATAATTAACATCCACATTATTATTGTTTTCATTTGTATTATTCATATTTCACTTGTGATATCACCGGTGATATCGTGATATCACCGGTGATATCGTGATATCACCGGTGATATCGTGATATCACCGGTGATATCACCGGTGATATCACATGTGATATCACCTGTGATATCACAGGTGTTTTCATTTGTATTATTCATATTTCACTTGTGATATCACCGGTGATATCGTGATATCACATGTGATATCACATGTGATATCACATATCACATGTGATATCACTTGTGATATCACATGTGATATCACATATCACATGTGATATCACATGTCGCATAAGCCGAAAACCACATAAAGTGCATTGCTATTGTATGCACTAAACCCTTAATCAAGTTATTATAAATTTTTGCTTCTTGAATCTGCAGAGGACACGGCTCTAGACATACTCGATGCTTCAAATGAACTTGCACTCTTCCTTGCTCGTGCTGTCATTGATGATGTATTGGCTCCTTTAAACCTGGAGGAAATCGGGAACACTTTACCACCAAACTGCAACGGGAGTGAGACTGTTCAAGTAGCTCAGTCGCTTGTAGCAGCGCGTCATGTAGGCGAAAGGCTTCTGAGGTGTTGGGAAGGTGGGACTGGGTGGGCAGTAGAAGATGCAAAGGACAAGATCGTCAAGCTTCTTGAAGAATACGAGAGTGGGGGTGTTGTTGGTGAAGCTTGTCAGTGTATCCGTTATCTAGGAATGCCGTTCTTCAACCATGAGGTGGTGAAGAAGGCGTTGGTGATGGCTATGGAGAAGCAGAACGACAGGATGCTGGATTTGTTGCAGGAGTGCTTCAGTGAAGGACTGATAACTACTAATCAGTTGACCAAAGGGTTTAATAGAATTAAAGATGGCCTGGATGATCTTGCTCTTGACATTCCTAATGCTGACGAGAAGTTCAAGCTGTACTATGAGCATGCGGTGGTCAGAGGATGGCTCATTCCTTCTTTTAGTTCTAATGGCGACGATGTTGCTGCTGTGGCCTCTTAAGGTATACATGGAAATGAAGCTGTCGGTTTACGCTGTTTTACTGAGTTTATTCGTTGGGAGTGCATTGTTACCCCACCTGATGTATAAAATGGTTAGATGGTTGGTTGTTTTTGAAAAAAAACTTAGTTTAGTTCAGAAGACTACCGGATCTTTTTACGAATGAATGAACCCGTTCATGTTTTTACATTGTTACATAATCTGTAGTACGTCCATTCTGTATTTACGTAGTTAAGATGATGGCACTGGTCTTGTGATACAGGAATGCTGGAGATTGTTAGATTGATCACGTTTTGTAAATTTACCAATCAATCGTTATGATCCTGCTGAAGTAAAGTCTATTATCAGTGTACACAATATCATGTTTTTCTATTATATATAAATTTACACAGTTAGGATGATGGTACTGGTTTCGTGATACAGGTATGTAATAGTTATTGCCTTTCTAATATGGTCTAGTTTTTAGTATTTTAACATTGTTTGAGTGTCGATGTAAATTCCTAGCATCTTGTTAGTGTTTGTCTATTAATATATATTATTGCCTTTCAAACTAAAAGAAACCTATTTAAACTGTCATTTTTAACTCAGGATTGATTGTTATTGTGTGCAGGTGGAACCAAACCAGCCACTGTGGAAACTGGTGCTGTTGTTAATGTTCCGTTGTTTGTAGACAGAGGCCAAGAAATTGTTGTGGATACTAGGACCGGCCAGTATGTTAGTCGTGTATGAGTTGCTTCAACGTGTCCATTAGTGGGTTTTTTTTTTTTTTTTTTTTTTTTTTTTTTTTTTTTTTTTTTTTTTTTTTCCTGCAGAAAAAGTTTTGCTTAACGATGTCTGCACGAGTTTCTATTATAGCTTTTAGATTCTAGGAGGGCATGTTAGTAAATTCACTGTGAAAGAGTTTCCTTACATATTCTATGAATCATAATGTACTCTTCAAACAAAACCCGAAAGCAACTTATATTATGATAAACTTTGAAGCTGTGTTGTTCTCCAATCCTCGGTCCATGGAGGGTCTTTTATGTTCTTCTTTCACCTCATTATTTGGATTGGTTTAAGGTTGTTGATACAAGAGTCTTTTTCTTACAAAACAATTTTACCTTCATCTTTTTCTTACTTGTTGTTCCCGTTCGTTTATTCTTTGTATATGACGCTCCTGCAATAAACAGTTTTTATTAAACCGATTTGGGTTATGTTTTACCTAAGAATGATGGTGCTCTATTAGGTCCCGAACCACATTCCTGGGTGCCGGAGATTGTACTCTGTCTTGTTATGGCTTTATGGTTAAACTAAGTGTTAGGCATTAGACAGATGAATGTAATCTGAATTTGAAAATACTTTTGGTTAAACTGAATATAACCTTCTTTTATATATTACCAGTGTGTGATTTTGTATGTATCACAGGTGATACCTAATATCTTATTTTGTATCACAGGTGATACCTAATAAGTTATTTTGTATCACAGGTGATACCTAATATGTTAACTGTTTGTTTATTTTGGCCAGGTCATATTAAATCCCAGTTATCATTTTAACTTTTTATCTTATTTCAAGTGGCACCTAGGATTCTATATTGTATATCACAAAAAAAAAAAAAAAAAAAAAAAAAAAAAAAAAAAAAAATGAAAATATGGAGGTAAAGCAAGTTCGTCAACCTGTAAAGCATCACACACAAAAGGTCGGAAGGCAACAAATGATTAAAGAACCCTACTTAAAACTTTAGGTGGCAAATTGGATAGTTCGATAATCGTCTAAACAGGTCGCCCCAAAATCAATGTCTATTATATACTTAAATTTCATATATACACTAATATTATGAATTAAGATATATATATATATATATATATATATATATATATATATATATATATATATATATATATATATATATATATATATATATATACATTTTAGAAAGATAAGCTAATTTTTGTAACAAAACGATTAAATATATATGAGGTATCACCTGTGATACAAAATAACTTATTGGGTATTACATGTGATACAAAATAACTTATTAGGTATCACCTGTGATAACCAGCAGTACTAAGCTCCATTGAATAGCATTAAAACCAACTAGCAGTACTAACCAATGTGTGATTTTATATGTATCATAGGTGATACCTAATAAGTTATTTTGTATCACAGGTGATACCCAATAAGTTATTTTGTATCACATGTGATACCCAATAAGTTATTTTGTATCACATGTAATACCTAATAAGTTATTTTGTATCACAGGTGATACCTAATAAGTTATTTTGTATCACTGGTGATACCTCATAATTTAAGTAGGTAACAAGTATTTACCAAAAAAAAAAAAAAAAAACTTAAAAGTCTATACAATAAGCAACATGAAAATAGCTTATCAAATTCTTAATATTTTGATAAAAGCATTACATAACATATTCAGTTTATAGCCTCCGGTCAAAGGTACAGACATCGCCATCGGTACAACTCTATCCAATCTCGGAGACTGATTATAGTTCGGATGAACTCGCAAACAATTATCATTCCATTTCTTTTGCAAATCTTGAATCTTTTGTTTTATATCCATTTCTTGATCCTTAACCTATAAAAACCGAAACAACAATTTAAAACCAACAAAACAGATAACACAACTAGTCGATTAAAAACCAAACAAACACAAAAACACATACCTGAGATTGATCTGGTAAGGCTCTACCTTAAGTAGCAATTCAGGCACAACAGAGTCACCAATAGTTGGTATATCAATTAAATAACTACGAAGATCTCCTGAAGATGAGGCACTTTTTGATAAATGAGAATTCTCCTTATTTGATTATTGAACTATACGTGTTGAACCATGAAGGCTTTACACCACACTGCAAGATCAGTCGTAGTGCCTGTCATTAACACAAAAAGAGACATGCAGTCATTTTAAAGGATATCCGAAGGAAACATAAACTGTTCTGAAACTCAACATGAGGTCAGTTCCGAGAAATATGCAAGTCAAAATTACCAAGGCATGTGGTGTCGGAATTAAAATTGGAGAACATAAAGGCATTGGCCTGAAACGCTCCTTGATAGATCCAGACTGGGCTCCATAACCAGCTCTTTTGTCACTGCATAGAAAAATGGATATAATTTTTTTTTTAATTTGACAAGCACCAACAAGAAAAAAAAGAAGAAGTTGGAAGCCTAAGCATTGTGTCAGGAATCACAGGATACTGAATAAAGTAATTCAGCAAGTTCAATTAACTTATTACACATACATGTTAACCTCGGCAAGTCGGAAGCTGCTATCAGCTCCAGTAATACACAATACCAATGGATCTTTTTTATCAGTTCACACAGGCAACCAATCGAGCTCCAGCACAAGGGTTCCAGGAAACTGAGGCTGTAGTAAAGAATTGGCTAATGGATCTAGGGAATCCTGCAAAAATAAACGACCTTGAAATTTAATGCGGTTTATATTTACTTTTTTCCTTCAAACTAAGCCATGCATTAAGGGGTGAGTTCATTTCAGACGAAATAGAACTTGACAACCAGAGAACCAATCTGTAACCTTAAAAAAACTGGATAGTCCAGAATAATTCTAATCACATGTGATTTAAGTATTTTGTAAATCATATGTGAATGACATTTTACAGATTAAGAATCAAAATGTTGATAGAGAATGATTTAGAAGTTCGTATGCGTTACAAATTCACCATGCAACTTGCAATCCGTTGCACCCGTTTCCCTTTACGCTAATCTTTTTTTTTTTTTAATAAAAAGATTCACCTGGATAAAATATGATCTGAATTCTGAATCGACCCTTTCATATTTAAATAGGCCGACATTGCCATCTCTAATTTTGACCAAACAAAGAAAGAAAAAAATCAAGTCATACCACTTCTCTCACTTACTAGATCAAATACAGAAAATGTATTGTCATTAAACAATACAGCAATACGTCCACAGCTACGATCACGTAGAACAACCGGTGAGAATTTGATTCTCCGAATGCCTTCCCGGTGAGTGTTGAAAGAGGAAGATTGTCCACTTGTAACATCCCACCATCGTATGTTCCCTGACCTGTCACCCATAAGCTGACATATATATCAGTCACCGTAGAGTTCATGCGGAAAGTGAAGAGGATGATATACTAACCACATGAGGCAAACGATAGGCCATAGCTCTAACTGGTCCATCAGAAGAAACAAGTGAAGAGGCTGGCCACTTTGGTCTGCACAATAATGAATACATCTCATGACCTTATAGAACCTCAATTCATAACTCATAATCTAGAAAATAAAATGAAAAAACGAAAAGTGAAAAACAAAGAATCAGACATAATTTTGGTGGCAGGTGACCAAAAATCTAAGCTGTCTGTCCATTAATGGTAAATAATGAAGTGTTCATAAAGCTTAAACATTGTGTAATTTTCAAAGAAAAAAAAATGGACCTTTTAAGCTGTTGTATAGTCATAAGCAACGTTGAAAACTTGACATCAAAGCGGTCATCTAAAGCAATTTGAATGGTAATTCTTAAACTAGTAGCTACCATTGGTGAGGGTTTTTTTTATTAATGATTTTGTTAATCAACAATTTGGTCCATGATTCCAGACAAGTCATGGATACCTAAATAAGAATCTAAAAAAATTTAAAAATTTCGGATATCACATGTGATACTCAGAATATCACATGTGATATTTAGAAAATCACTTGTGATATTCAATATATCACTTGTGATATTCTGAATATCACATGTGATACTCTGAATATCACATGTGATACTCAGAATATCACTTGTGATACTCTGAATATCACTGATCACCAAAGGAGCATAAGTAGACACATAAAGAAAAATATTAATTAAGTTGTGTACTCGTAATGCAGTCAATATCTTGTGACAGACAATTACGCGATAAAAGCTAATACATGCATATACAATTATTCATAATCCAATAACCTTTGCTAATTCCATTATGCAAAAACTAAAAGACAAGCATACCGTGTTCTGTCCAAGAGGAGCTCTAAGAGCCAACTGATCAAAGGTCAAGCACTCTCCACCAGCCTTCTCAATTCTGGCTCGGGCAGTCTTGGTGAACCTCAAAGCAGTAACTTTCATGCAAGGAATCTCAGGCACACAAACATCATCAGTAACTGTACCAACAATCACAGCAATCTTCTCGTCCTAATATCCACAGAAGCACAATACCAAATGTTAACAACTTCATTCATTTGAAAATCACATGTACTCAATAACAAATAATAACTCAACACTCTCGCTTCTTCACAATATTTGCCCAAAATTCAATAACTACAAAATTTACATTTTTCTAAACACTTATTAAAAGAGCAGAGTGCCTATGAACCACGGATTTTGTATGCAATTTGTTACTATCAGTAATGAACAACCAACCTATTATTTTCATATTACAAATACCAAATATGTTTCCCTATTTAGTGTGACACATGTCTGTTCAATTTTTCACCAACATATAATGTATTAGGCGAATGTCAACACATTGAAGTATACCTTAGGCGAGTTTTGACATGTTCAACCCATTGGGCCCATTTGGTCTTTATCCGAGGTCTTAGGTTTTACCTTTTGGCCTGTTAGCAGTCAAACACAACCTGAGTCAATCAAAGGAACATGGGGGCAAAACGTCATCTCTATAGGTCCACATATCATGCATCCTCAGTTTGTAACAACTTCTTGGCTACGATGATGCTCCTAAAATGGATGATGCCACTGATCATAAAAAGGATGAAGGTGAAGTCCCTGAAATGAATAGGGATGATGTTGATGCCCCTAAAATGGATATTGATGCTGCCACTGGAATGCATGATGATGCTGTTGTCCTTGAAATGGATACAAGATCGGAAACAAAGGTTGACGATGGAAATAATGATGTTTCTGTTCCTGAAATGGATGATGTTGATGCCCCTCAAACGGATGTTGATGCTGCCACTAGAATGCATGATGATGTTGTCTTTGAAATGGATACAAGATCGGAAACAAAGGTTGACGATGGAAATAGACAATTACAGATTTTCCATAACATGAAGGTTTCGTATAAATACTCTTATATCTAATCATCAGTGTAATTTTTTACATTTATTTCTTGGCAGGTTCGTAAAAGTGGAAACAAATGTCACAAATGTAAGAAAAACAATAGAAAAACTGTTGTTGCTTGCACCAAGTGTCAACAAAAATTTATTGTACCGAGTGCATCAAAAATTGGTAAATTTGAAGTGCCTTTTCTAGAGCTTGATCGTTTTGTTACATTTTAAACCAAATGTACCTCTCAAACATTCAGGTATCCTCGATTGCAAGAAGATATTGCAAATCTGTGCCCATTTTGTCGTGGTAACTGCAATTGCAGTGAGTGTTTACATTCAAGAATTAAGGTTTGTAATGTGTTCTACAGACAAGATTATGTGTATGCATTTCACGTGCTTACGTTCTATTGTTTTTACTTTTGTAAAACAGACTCCGGGCATAAACTTCAATGATTATGTGAAGAGGCAGCATCTTGACTATCTATTGACGTTACTCCTTCCGTTTGTAAAACATATTAGTAAAGAACAAACAGATGAGCTATTCATAGAAGCAGATGCTCAAGGCAATCATCTAAAAGAAAAATTATTTTTCCCCTGTATAAACAAAGCACATTAATCCTTGTTCTTAAATTTTCTGTGTAGGGGTACCAGTGTCTTCAATAAAAGTAAATCCGGGCAAATATGTCACTGATGAACAGGTCAAAACTCGCACACATTGTCACACTAAATGGATGATGCCACTGAACAGGTCAAAAATCACTGATTGCACAGGTCAATAAAAGTAAATCAGTGGCATCATCCATTCGCTTAACATCCCAGCACATTCACATCAAGTACACAGCATACATATGCCTAATCCATTCGCTTATTCGCCTAAGGTATTCATCATATATGCATTAACTGATTACTTTTTCATGGCTTAAATTCAGCTTTTAGTAATCACAGCAATCACAAAAAACAGACTTAATTAACCTTCTGATACAACTCCGGTCTCGCCGAGTCTCCAAGGTTTTCGATATAGAATTTCCTCAACAATCAATTCAGATAAACCTAATTCAAGATGTACTATGACAGTTTCAATGATTACTAGAAATACACCAAATTCAATCAGTATATAATAGACCTAATTAACTTTCTAATAACATAAAAACAACATAATTAGGTCTCTCACCATTCAAATGAGCATCGAAAACAAGTTCGAACCGTTCCGAAAGCGCAAACGGCCACGACGGAAGGTTCTCAATATCGAATTTGAAATTCTCATCGGATGTGACCGGAACAGATTGTTACATGATTTTGGTGAATTTAATAGCGAAATAAAGGTTTCAATTTGGTTATGGAGGTAATAGCAGTGAAATGAGGAGCGAAATGAGGAGATTGTTACAGATTATGGAGGACAGATTGTTACAGGTAATAGCAGTGAAATGATGTGACCGGAACAGATTGTTAATAGCAGTGAAATGAGGAGCGACCGGAGGAAAAACACACATTTTGTGTGTGTAAAAAGAGGGGAGGTTTTAAGAAATGGTTTATATATTGACGAAAATGCCCTTGTAGTGTAAATATTGTGTTTAATCTCAGCCATTGGATAAATGAAGATGGAGGGTGAGGATCGGTCCCTTTGTATGTGAGAAATGTTTTGTCCTCAAATGATCTTAGATCAAATAAATAAGATGGCGCTATAATCATGGTGAGGATCATGGAAGAATACCTGCAGGAAGTGCAGATGTATCAATGAATGGCCAAAAAATGTAAATACGCAAAGAAGAAATGAAAGAGTAAAGTCTCTTATGAAGAGACATGGTCAATGGGACTTAAAGTCCATATTTATGAATGTGTAGAATTATTGGATATGCATTGATCATTATGGGAAAGTAAAATTAAAGTATTGAAACTATCTATCTATATCTATAAATAGATTCAGTCCCCTTATAAATGCGGAGGCTTCATGCGTATGTACGTTCATTTAATTTTCATGCTTCATGGTAAGTACGTAGGTGTGGAATTAGTGATTCGAGTTGTATTTCATGCATGCCTCATTCAATAGCACTAAAATGTGAAGAAGATCAAGTGTCCCTGCGGTTATTGTGGAGCCTTAAAGAGATGACTTCCAATCTTCCGAAGTCTTACAGATTAGTGTTTATTTACCTTAAAATCTGACTTTAATGCCTGCAAAATGAATGACACATTAACTCAAAATGTGTCCTTTCGTTTGCAGTAACTCACATTATAGCTACTATAAATAGATGGGAAGAAGTTGTGGAGGGTGAAAATACATACATGTTCAGGTGAGTTCTATGAATTCTTTATTCATGTTATATAAGTTGCTTGATTTGTCTACATGTTGTATTCATGTTATATTGTTTGATAATGTATAATGATTATGCTACAGGTGTCCTTACATGATCCAAAGTTTATGTAGGTAATATCTATCGAGGTTTATATTTCAGTAACAAGTGCAGAAGTTGGTAGACGTGAATGCTATCAGAAAAAAGTATAAGAATGATTGGGGCTGAAAAGCGACATGACTTTCAATGTCAAACCTTATCAAGTATGACTTGGATTTTCTTATTTCATACCCATTACCTCCTGGAGTTATAATGTAGCCATTCTATTAAAAGATTGACACATGCTCATAGTTGTGAGTCTGTGATCGCAAGATCCATCAGAATAATGGTGATTGCCAATTTGTATTTCTTTTATCTATGTTTATATTTTTGTTGTGATTAGGTCATTGAAGCATTAAAGGAGACAAGATTTGTTTCAAGTTCTGATGGGGGATTATATAAACCCAAAGATTTGTTTGATCCTGATGATGTTCTATTAACATCAGTTTTTACTGATGAGGTTCACAAGTTTCCAGGTACAAGGTTTGTTTCAGATAAATGGCTTAACATACTTAGGCAAACGGGCCTTCGAAACACAGGTGATGTTGATATTTTTCTTATATTTTCCAAAAAAGTAGAGTTTCTTGGAGCCGAGAGTATGTCAAACACGACAACTGAAGTTGCACTAGAAATTTGGTCTTTGGCTAAAACTCTTATGCATGCGATATTTCAAAATTTTAACCTTTTTTTAGGCAATAATTTGTGTCATATTCTTGGCAAGAGCACCAGTGATTTCGTATCCTGTCAAAATCTTGGCTAATTGATCAAAGTGGGTAGCTCCCGTAGACCCATAATGATGCATTCTTGCAGAAAAAGGGTTCCCATTTGAAATTGGTAAGAAACGTGTTAAAAGAGTATTGTGTTCATACAGTGAAGCCATTCTAATAAAAGATTGGCCACTTGCATGGAGCGTTGCTCCCATTATTTCCAGAGTTCCACCAGAGAGTCCTCTTGGGGAGATCTTCAACTAAGAGTTTATTGGTACCTATATATATATATGGATCATGAAAAGGCTCATCTCTTTATGATCAGGATGGGGTTGAATCTAACGTAGAATTTGTTCCCTCAAATGTAAGTAAATTTCATTGACATTCATGCACAAATGATTGGTTTAGCAGTTTGTAAATAAGCATGCAATTCTCTATTGAGTTATGTGTTCAAATGAGTTTTTGTAATTTTTGTGACAGGTAGCAGAGATTCATAGATTGCTTCAAGACATGGGGAGAAGATTAGTTGACCAGGAATCACGGTTGGTCACAAGTCGTAGCAGAATATGGAGAAATAAAGGATCTTATGATACTTTGAAAAATACACGGGTAATATTCATTCTGTATCTTTAAGCTTACTATCTTTTTTCTTTTTTCCTTTTATTTTTTTTTATTTTCTTTTTAATTTTAATTTGTAGCCTCTATCTTATCTGAGAGACTATTGTTTCATTCTCTCTCTGTTAGACTTTACAAACAGTGAAAGGTCTTGCACTTGACTTGAATTTACTTAAGGAAGAGGAAGGATTCGAAGACATACAGGTAAGAGGTGTATGTTTAATTAGCCTTAATTTCTTAAGTTGTGACTCTTTATTTTTCAATTTCACGTTACTTTTAAGAATAATATCTAATGAAGTCCACATATAACCTGATGAAGGACAGGCGTCATCGCGGAGGTGCGGCAATAGATGCAAGAAACGGAATACTTGCGTTTATGGGATGTGTAGTTATGCATAAGAGAAAAAAGTATTGTTAAGATAAAGGCATGAAGCTTGCATGTTGCAAATAGCAATTCAATTTATATCTTATTGATATGTATTAAAGAGTAAAGTATATATCTTCATACGCGTATCTATATGAAAATTATTTAAATACTTTTATTAATATATGTTGCATTGTCGTTCTTGAGGATCAAGAATAGGAAGAGAATTGAGGTGTTTTGTAATCTTGATCAATTTATACTATGATTTAAAGCCTCTTCTTTGGAATGTATTTAGTTATGTATAATCTTCTCATGAGAGCTTTAGGAGAATTAATATCAAACTCACTTGCACAATCTTTATAAAATATTAAAACTTTGTAACTAAATATCTAATCTAATGTGCATAAAGTTTTTTTTTTTATTTTTTTATTTTTTTATTTTTTTATTTTTTTTGAATGAGTTGAGATTTGATTGCTTTGATGACGATGCTGAACCAGATTGAAACTTGAAATGAAGTTATATCGTCATATCTGTGAGTTGACGTTTCTTAGTCGTGTAATTTATCATGAATTGTTGGGTCATTTTGTATTCCGGTTTAAAGGCATTAATGCCCGTTATGGAACATAGTTTGATTATTATGCCAATACATTAAAGTTCGTTATGTTGAGTACAAATTAATGTATCTCAAGTTTAACAACGGAATTAACACAATTTATGGTCATTTCCATTACAGAATATAAAAACCAGTAAATGATATTTTACACATATAAATGCTTTTTAAATCAAATAGCTTTTCAAGTCTCCTTATTAATGTGCTTGATGAGAATAATGTCCTCTGCATGCGAAGTGTCATCAAATAGCTTTTCAAGTCTCCTTCATCTAATCATTTGCTCCTTTCATTTGACTTCAAATAAATACACAAACCCTTCAACCACCATCATTGGATACTATGAATAACACCGTTTGAAGAGAAAAATGTACAAACTGTTCGAATGGTCAAGGTTAGAACGTAGCAAAGCATTTTGAGACTTCACTCAAGACATGAAAACATTAAATAGGGAGAAAGGATGCTAAACAGAGAAGTAAGAAGAGGAATATGAGAATGTTACAAGGCATTGATTGAAAGTAAAAGAATTTTTGTCCCATAGATTAAAAAAGAAGGTAATTAACGTAAGGTGTTAAAAATAGTAGTAGTTATTAGCACAAACAATATTTTTCATAGTGCTTAAATTAAAAAGTAATGTTATTTAATTTAAAACACAAACATAAATACATGCTTAATTCTCTGAATATGCTTAAGTAATGTATTTTAATACATTGTGTTAACTTTGGCATATTAGTTGGCAAAAAGAGTAGTATTTTGGACTTACAAATTGTTGGGAATTCTGCTAAGTAAGAATTCTGCTGAAGGATACTGCTGAAGGTTCCTGCTGAAGAGTTGGATTCTGCTGAAGAGTATTTCTGCTGAAGTATAGATTCCGCGTATTGTGTTTCTGCGGATATAGATATTATGCATAGTTTGTTATTTAGTTAGGATATGCATGAGTTTTATTAGGAAGTGATAATGCATATCTCTTTGAGTTTATAGAAGATACGTTTCTTGTGAAACGGTTTAGGGTTCCTTATCTATAAAAGGAACACATTATTATGTATTAGTAACACGTTTTGAAAAACAAGTTTTTAGTATTATTCAAAGATCCATAGAGGATCAAAGCATTCTTAGTATTCAGTTGTTATACTTGTGTTTGATTTCCGCTTTAGAATACAAGTTATAGAGACTTTCTATTAGTGTGTTTGTGATTACATAAGCATTACTAACGATCCACGAGTGCTCAAAGATCTATCAAGGTCTAAGGTTCAACAAGTGGTATCAGAGCCTCGGGAGAGTCTCTGTGATACTAAGAACATCTTTCTCACACCCTCACACTCAAATACAACCAAATCAATCAAAATAACCAATGGCTGGATCAGATGATGAATCAGATGTTACTCAGAACCAAAACACCACATCTTTTCAACAACTAACTCTCACAAACAGTAATGCCAAATTCCCATACCTTAAGAATGCAGAGGAATATGAATTGTGGGCTATGAAAATGCAAAATTGGATCACCAATATTGACTGGAATCTTTGGGAAGTTGTCCGTAAGGGTAACAGCTTGAAGAAACATGTCAAAGATGCTGATGGGGTTGTTACCATTTTGGGTCCTAAAACTGCTGAAGAAGTACTAGTTGTTCAGAGAGAGAATAAAGTCAGAACTATTTTCCTACAGGCTATACTAGATGATCACATGGGTGACTTTCACTTTATGGAAGATGCTAAGGACATTTGGATGGCAATCAAGGCTAGGTTTGGAGGGAACGATGAGTCAAGGAGGATGAAGAAATCTATGCTGAAACAACAGTTTCAAGAATTCCAAATATCTGAGGAAGAAGGCATCCACAAGGGTTATGACAGGTTCCATAGGATTTTAAGTCAATTAAATTAGCTGAAGGCTAGACCTGACAATGAGGATTGCAATGCTAAGTTCCTGAGATCCTTGCCACCATCTTGGTTGCAAGTAAGCATTGCACTCAAAGCTAAAGGTGGATTGGATATGCTCTCTTTTGATGATCTCTACAACAGACTTAAATCTCTTGAGCCTGATGTAAGAAGTCCCATTCGTACATCCACTCACTCAGCTTTTGTTAGCACCTCATCCAATCAGATTCCTTATTCCTCAAGCCCATACTCCTCATCCAATCAAATTCCTCATGCCTCAAGCCCATACTCCTCCGCATCATCTTCCCACATCACCACTAAATCAAAGTCTCAACCACAATCCAGTAACATAATGGAAGATGTACTTCACTCCTTTGTTGCTGATTATGAAAATCAGCAGCAACTTGCTTATGAGGATTTTGAACAGGTGGATCCACTGGATATGGAAGAGATGAACTTGAAGTGGCAGTTGGCAATGATTTCACTGAACATCAAGAGGTTTGAGAATAAGTCTGGGAGAAAGTTTGGCTTCAAGGGAAGAGATCCTGCTAGATTTGACAGAAGAAAGGTCAAGTGCTATACTTGTGTTCAGGTGGGTCACTTCTCAAGAGAATGCAAGGATAGGAAGGCTGGTGATGAGGTTAGATATTCTACCTATCAGCAGAGTCAAGTGGAAGCTGGAACCTCTAAAGCTGGATCTTCCAAAGCTTTGGTCACTCTGGATGACCATGTCAATTGGACGGTTCATGAGCCTGATGAAGCTTCTGGTTCTGATCAAGTTTCTATGCTGGCAAGCTGCACTACAGAGGATCAGCATGATCAAGTTGCCTTGATGGGCATCTCTCAGGTACATAATTGTATTTTTGGTTGTAGTGAAAGATATAATGAACTTAAGGAAGCTTATGATGAATTGAAACCCAAATATAATGAGTGTTATGTAGAAGTTGAGGCTTATAAAAAGGCTTTAAAACTTTAGAAAGATAGAAAATTTGGTTTCAAAAGAATCAGCTTGCTTATGAAGAAAAGATAAGGGTGTTAGAAAGTGATTTAGAAGTTACTAGAATTGATTTAAGGCGTACTGAGAAAGAAAAAGCTGATGTAGTTTCAGAAAACAAAGTGCTGAAAGAGAAACTAGATGAGGAAGTAGCTAGACATAAAACATGGTTAATATCAGGTGATAACTTAGCTAGCTTACTCTATGGTTGTCAATCTGTTAACTCTGGAATAGGCTTAGGTTTTAAGAAGTATGTTGGTTTAGAAGCTAGGAATGATTTGGGTAAAACTACACCAGCAGGATTAGCTAATTATGTAAAAGAAGGAGAATTACATGCTGTACCTGGACCTATTAGAGGAGAACATATGCCCACTGACCTTTCCATCTCTGTTGACTTTGATGGATCACACCATCTTTATGGCAAAAAGTCAAATGACTTGCCAGACCCTGATTCTAAATCTACTGACTTTGTCTCTTGTTCTGACAGTGACAAGTCCTCTGACCAAGGGTCTACTACATATACCAGTTGTGATTCAAGTGAAAAGTCAGACCTTCCTAAGACCTCACCCAAGACAACACCCAAGACTCCCTACAAGCCTGTTAGAGTTACTGCTGATTCAAAGACAGTTTCCTCTAAAGACTTGTCATTTAATTCTTTGCAAAACAATGTTTTTAATTATGTCAAAAACAATTCTAGTAATGTTTGTGGTTTGAATAATTTTGCATGTAATGGAACATCTTTCACTTTGAATAAATCTTCTAAAAAGAAGAAATGCTTTGTGTGTGGAATTAAATTTCATTTGATTAAGAATTGTAATTTTCATGAGCAAAGAATGGGTGTATGTGCTAGTCAAAGGAAACCTAGACCAATGTGGAAAAATGTTAATGATATACCATCTTTTGTTCCACAAGCAACTCATAAAACCAGCAAACCCAATTCTGCTGATACATATTCTCCTTGGAGAAGATCTGTTGCTAGACCATATGTGAGACCAAATAGTTCTTTTTTTCAGAATGGTTATTGGCCTAGATATTTTGACTCAATGTATGTTGGTGGAGGGTATTGGGATACTGCTGTGAAGCCCTCAGCAGGTTGTTCTTGGACTAAAAAGGGACCTAATTTTCAATACAGGCCCAAGAGCAATGGTGGATCTTATGCATCTCCATGGCCTAACTCTTATGATCCACAAGGCAGGCTCAAGTCAGCAATGACTTGAGTCTCCAATGTGTACTAACATTTTGTATATTTTATTGTTGTAGGATCATCCTCTGAAGAGTAAAGAATTAGGCATAATTGATAGTGGTTGTTCCAGGAGCATGTCAGGTAACAAGGATAAGATGCATGATTTTGTTCCAATAGAAGGAGGAGGCAATGTGACTTTTGGTGGAGGAGATGGTAGAATCACTGGGAAAGGCACCATTAAAACACCTCTGTTGGATTTTGTGAATGTATACTATGTGAAGGAACTACAAAATTTCAACTTGTTCTCAGTATCACAAATATGTGACACCAAGAATAAAGTTTTCTTCTCTGAGGATGAATGTCTTGTGCTCTCTAAAGACTTCAAACTTCCAGAAGATACAACTATTTTGCTGAGAGTTCCCAGAAACAACAATTTGTACACATTCAATATGAATGATGTCCAACCAGAAGGTGACCTAACATGTTTGGTGGCTAAAGCAACCCTGGATGAGTCTACAAGATGGCATAGAAGGATGGCTCATGTGAATTTCAAGACCATTAACAAGCTTTCTAAACTTGGTCTTGTTCAAGGACTTCCTTCAAAAGTCTTCAACAATGAACACAATTGTGTTGCCTGTAACAAAGGAAAGCAACACAGAGCCTCATACAAAGCCATTACAGCTGTGAGCACTATCTCAGAACCTCTTCAGTTGCTGCACATGGATCTATTTGGTCCAACTCAAATCAGAAGTATTGATCACAAGTACTTCTGCTTGGTAATCACTGATGACTATAGCAGGTTTTGTTGGGTATTCTTTTTGAAAACTAAAGATGAAACATCTCCAATTTTAAAAGAATTCATTACCCTTGTTGAAAACCAGCTAAATAAAAAGGTTAAAGGTATTAGGTGTGATAATGGGACAGAGTTCAAAAATGTTGTATTAATAGAACTTTGTCAGTCTAAAGGGATAAAAAGGGACTATAGCAATCCAAGAACTCCACAACAAAATGGGGTTGCTGAGAGAAAGAATAGGACCTTAATAGAGGCAGCAAGATCCATGCTTGCAGACTCTAAATTACCCACTATGTTCTGGACTGAAGCAGTAAGCACTGCTTGTTATGTTTTGAACAGGGTATCCATCACTAGACCTCATTTCAAGACACCTTATGAACTTCTCACTGGGAAAGTTCCTGATATTCATTATCTCAAACCTTTTGGATGTCAAGTGACCATTTTGAACACTAGTGATCCACTGGGAAAGTTTGATGAGAAAGCTGATGAGGGGTATATTGTGGGTTATTCAGCTCATAGTAAGGCTTATAGGGTTTACAATTTGAATGCTAAAAAGATTGTGGAGACCCTTAACCTGAGATTTCTAGAAGATAAGCCTAATGTTCAGGGTCAAGGTCATGCTTGGTATTTTGACCTGGATTACTTAACTGATTACTTGGGCTATACTAGATATGTTGCTAACCAATCTGCAGGTTCTCAAGAGTCTCCCACTAACAATGCAGGTACCCTGGATGATGACTCAGATAGTGAGTCTGAGCATGATGAACAAACCATTGTTGTACCTTATTTTCCTCCTAACAATTTTGCAGGTGATACTTCTAAAGAAACTTCTGCTGAGTATGAAGATGAGTCACAATATGCAGAGGACCTTGCTAGACTCAAGAAGCAAGAGCATGCAACCACTCAAGAAGCTGAGAGGCTAGGTGAGAAGTTTGCAAGAGATACTGAGGCATTACTCAGACAATCAGCACAGGCAGTCAGTGGAAACCAGGATTCTGCTGACAGTTCTACTGAAGGTTCTCCTGTTTCTTCTGACATCAACAAATCTGCTGACAGTCCTGCTGCACAATCTCCAATATCCACTGATGTGTCCACAGACTTTGGAAAACCATATAAAAGATTTCCAAGTCCTTCTGATCTTGGTCATCACCAACCCAAAGCTGGTATCTTCAACTCTTCTTCCTATGACAGTGATTTTGAACCCACAGTGAACAATCTAGACACCACAATTGCTGTCAACCCCATTGCAACAAAAAGGATCAACATTGATCATCCTCAATCAAAGATTCTTGGAGATCCAAAAGCACCTGTTAGAACTAGAAGTACTGTGAAAAGTACTCAGTATGGAGAAGTTGCTTTTATTTCCTATGTCTCAAATCAACAAAGGGACAATCATACAGACTTTAAGCATTGTCTGTTTGCTTGTTTTCTCTCTCAAATGGAGCCAACCAGTGTTTCTCAAGCTCTTACAGATTCAAGTTGGCTTGAAGCAATGCAAGAAGAGATGCTACAATTTAAGAATCAGCAGGTTTGGATACTTGTACCACTACCTGAAGGGAAATTTGCAATTGGGACAAAATGGATTTTGAAGAACAAAAGAGATGCAAGGGGTATTGTGGTGAAAAACAAAGCAAGATTAGTGGCTCAGGGGTTCAGGCAAGAGGAAGGAATAGATTATGATGAAGTTTTTGCACCAGTGGCTAGAGTTGAGGCCATTAGAATCTTCTTGGCCTATGCATCTTATATGGGATTCATGGTATATCAGATGGATGTGAAAGGTGCTTTTCTGTATGGTGAGATTGAAGAGGAGGTTTATGTGACTCAACCCAAAGGCTTTGAAGACCCAGATCATCCCAATCATGTTTACAAGGTGGTAAAAGCTCTCTATGGACTACATCAGGCACCAAGAGCTTGGTATGCTCGGCTTTCTGCATTTCTGATGAAGCATGGTTACAGAAGAGGTGCCATTGACAAAACACTCTTTCTAAAGAAGGATTCCAGAGATATCATCCTTGTGCAAGTGTATGTGGATGACATCATATTTGGCTCCACTAAAGAAGCATGGTGCAGGGAGTTTGAGGAATTGATGAAGGGAGAGTTTCAGATGAGTGCTATGGGGGAGCTATCTTTCTTTTTGGGTTTACAAGTTCAGCAGAAACCTGATGGTATATTTATCAGTCAGGATAAATATGTGAAAGACATGTTGAAGAAGTTTGATATGGAAAATGTCAGAACTGCCACTACACCCTATGAAGCTCCAAAACCAAAGAATAATCTTGAACTAGATCCTGCTGTGAATGTTCATTTATACAGATCCATGATTGGTTCATTGATGTATTTGACAGCTTCTAGGCCTGACATTACATTTGCTGTGAGTGCTTGTTCTAGACACCAGGTTACTCCACTTACTTCCCACTTGAATGCAGTCAAAAAGATTTTCAAGTACCTCAAAGGCCAACCCAATTTAGGTCTTTGGTACCCAAGAGAGTCTCCTTTTAGGTTGGAAGCATATAGTGATAGTGACTATGCTGGTGCAAATATGGATAGGATATCCACAACTGGAGGTTGCCAATTTCTTGGAAGAAGATTGATTTCTTGGCAATGCAAGAAACAAACTATTGTTGCTACCTCTACTACTGAAGCAGAGTATGTTGCTGCTGCCAATTATTGTGGACAGGTTCTATGGATTCAAAATCAATTGCTGGATTATGGGTTTAATTTCATGAACACCACAATCTTTATTGATAATCAAAGTACAATATGCATTGTTAAAAATCCAGTTTTTCATAATAGAACCAAGCATATTGAAATCAGGCACCACTTTATAAGAGATGCATATGAAAAACATTTGATTAAAGTGGTTAAGATTCCCACAGATGATGTGGCAGACTTATTGACTAAAGCTTTTGATGGACCTAGGTTTCAACACTTAGTTGTCCACATTGGTATGCTTAACCCTTAACTGCAAAGTTTGAGGGGAGGCATAAGCCTCAGGGGAGGCATATGCCTTAGGGGAGGATTGTTGTTGTAAAATTGTATATTATTGTATATGTTTGCTAACACTAACCAACTAATGTTCTTGTAAGTTTTTGTTTGGTTTGTTTGTTACTCTGTGTCTGTTTTGCAGAATGGCTTTATGAGTTGTTACTCATCTTAAGTTGAAGTTTTCCAAGATTGTTTCAATAAGGGTGATCATGTAAGCTTAAAGCTTGTTTCTACTGAAGGATAATACAAGTAATGTGAATTGTTTCTACTGAAGTAAAGTACAAAAGAAGCAAATTCAGAAAAGTTGTTAATTCATTCAAGGAACAATTTACAGCTTACAATCAACTTCAAATGTAAAACAAGATCATTCCTATACAAAGTCTACCAAACTTAGTCTAGTTCCTATCATCTATTACAAAAGTTGTGGATACGCATGACCAGTACGATGATGAAGCTGAAGATGAAAATGGAAAGGAAGGATTGATGAAAACGACGATGAAGATGCTCAAGAACCTAGTTTTATATCTTTAGGTCCCTGGAAACTTCTACTCCATCTTCCTTTTTCCCTTTCCCTTCACCTCTGCCTCCTTGCCCTTTCCCCTGCTTCTATGGTATGAAGCACCAGATCCTGGAGCAGGAAGACCAATCACCACTTCCCGTGATTTTGGAAGTGGAGGGTTAGACTTCCTTGGCCTTGGTAGGGATCTCTCTGGTGTGGAAGGAGGGTTAAATGATGGATCTTCATCTTCTTCCTACGAAGAGGTACAAAGAAAAGGAGAGACATTTGGTTGGTCAACATGATTGGGGGATTTGACTTCGCTTGGTTCACCCCTCATTAGAGAATTCCACTTCTTCTCTCGTTCTATTTCATCATCTGAATCATCCAAATCAGAAGGAACATTTGCAGGGTCTTCTGATGGTGAGGGACTTGAAGGATCCACATTGTGTTTCTTCCTTGGTTGAGCACTGGGTGGAAAATAAGTGCTCCAACCATCGCTAGATGATGATGATGAGGAGGAGGAGGTTAGATCGATGATTTCTGGTTTGGAAGACATGTTTTTGGTGACTAATTGGGATTTGATTGAGAAATTAGGGTTTAAAGGATAATTGGGGGTAATTGATATCGGTAAAGTGTGATTTGGGGATTATTTTATAGGCGAAATCAAGACTTGATGGTAATTAATGCGAGTTGGATGACACGGTTAAAATAAAGATATTTTGACTCTTGAGTTGATTCTGCTGATTGACTTTTGATCAGCAGATTGACCATCATTTCTGCTGAAGGGTTAATTTTGAAATTGGATGGAGCCGCTTTACACGTCAGATATGGTCAACGATTTGTTCCGATATTCTTGACCACGATTGGGTAACTTCCATTTATAACCTATTTCGCATATCTTCGCCCAAAAATAACTAATTCCCTCATCAACCAATTTAAACCCATTTCCCATTTGCCAAATTCATAACCGTTTCTCACAAATTCTTCGAATGGCATCACTTCAATTTAAGAAAGATCATAACAAGGTTGCCTTTCTGAGTAAGACAAAAGACCATGAATTGTATGATCCAATGGTGGAGTTTTTGCAGCGTTCCAAGATTCATTATGCTCTAACACATTCTCCAAATGTGATATATGAATCTTTGGTGAAACAATTTTGGGCATCTGCTACAAAAAGGTCTGACACAGAGATTGTAGCTACTATTGATGGAACTGAGTATGTGGTGACTGAATCCTTGATTAGGACACAACTTCGTTTGGATGATGAGAATGGTGTCTATCACTCCAACACTGAAGAGTTACTTGTTGGGTTAAGGGAAGCTGGTTATCAAAGCACTGACACAACTAAGTGGATGAAGAAGCAGTTTTGTCCCAAATGGAGGTTCTTGGTGCACACATTGCTTCAATGTATCAGCAACAAGTCTGGTGGCTGGGATCAATTCTCTACCCAATTGGGTTGTGGTATTGTATGTCTTTCCAAGGGTTTAACTTATAATTTTTCTAAGTTTATTTTTGAAAATATGATTGAAAACATTGAGAAGAAAAAGCATAAGTTTTTAATGTACCCTAGGTTTCTACAAATGATCTTATGCATAACAACCCAAGATAGAGTCCATTATCCCATAGGGGGTCTTAGTGCTAAATTGTTTGCCTCTATGAAGACTCATTATGATGGGGCACATTATCTATGTTACCTCATGGTGATACTCCCTCTCCAAATGCTGCTGATGATGGTATTCCATCATCTTCTGGTGTTGCTGCTGATGGCAATCCATCAGTGGTTAATGAGGAAGGACCTTCCACTACTGCTGAAGCATTACATGTTTCTACTGACCAGCCTCCACCTTCCCCTTCACCTATGTCTTTTCCATCACCTTTTCATGTTGCTCCTGATGAGCATGTTCATGAGGTTGAGGAGACAATTCAGTATCTTGGTACTCAAGTACCTACACCTCTTGAGCCTGAGATTACTAGACTAATGACACCTAGTTCTGTAAGAGAGCCAAATAATGAAGGCTTTCCCAATGTTGTACATATGTCTGTTTCTCCTGATAGGTTCAATGAAGCTCCCATTACCACTGATAAATCTGCTGGTGGAGCTGAGGACCCTGTTACTCTCACCTCTGTATATGATTTACTTTGCAGGTATGTTCAAAAGACTGATGATCTTCAAAAGGAGCTTGCAGATACCAAATCCTCACTTGGTGGTGAGATTGAGTTGCTGAAAGAGAGGGTTCAGGAGTTGGAAACTCAACTTGAGCAGCAAAAGAAGAGAAAGTTTGTGTTTGATGCTGATAAAGTACCTGAGGATAGGCATTTGGAGTCACTTGAGTTATTGGCTGAAGTTGCTCAACAGACTCATGATTCTTCTCCCAATGCTGCTGCATCATCAAAACCTCAGGGTCCTATTAAGTATCAAAGAAGGAATCCAAGATCTTATATTGGAAAGACAGCAACAGTTTCTGCTGAAGTTCAAAATGTAGTTGCTGACACAGGGGTGTCTCTTAATGCATCTGTTGCTGCTGATATTGGAACTATTACAACTAGTGATGATCTGCTTGAAGCTCATTCTATAGATGTTGCTATGAGTGATATTGCTGCTGAGAAGGTCACTGTTGATGCTGAGAAAGTTAATGAAGATATGGGTAATGTTGCTGCTGAAGAGGTCAATGTTGAGGTTCACACATCAGCAGATACATTCTTCTTTGCTGGCAAAGAATATAAGATGTCTCCTTTACAAGCTCCATCTGTTCCAGAACCTATTGGAGAAGGAGATATATCTGCTGATGCACCTATTAATGAATCAGCTGATACTTCTGTTGAGTTTGTTGTTCAGGAATTACCTAATGTTGATATGCCAGGACCTTCTACTCTTGAAGGCTCTCATATTGATGATCAAGTTCCTGAACAGACAGAGATTTTGATAGAAGAAACTATTCTTGCTGATTATATGACAGAGGAAGTAAGACTTGAGCAGGAAAGAATTTTGAAGGAAATTGAAGATAAAAAGCAAAGTGCTGCTCTGGCCCAGGAAATTCAAACCAAATATGACTCAGAGTTCCAATCTGCTACAAAGAAGTATGTTTCTACTTTGCCTCTTGCAAGACAAAGAGAATTGGATGCTGCAATTCCAAATTTTGATGAAGCTGATTGGATGCATATTGGAAGACAAGTGATTTCTACTCCTGGTTTAGCTAAAGTTATTCTTGGAGATGATGTGGATGAAGTTGATTATTTTCCTGGAATAGTTGAGCTCATGAAACAAAGGAGGAAAGCTGAAGCTGAGAGAATTGCCAAAGCAAAGAGGGATAAGCCTCCTACAAAAGCACAACAAAAGAATCTTATGAGGGAGTTTGTGAAGAATCAAAGCAGTGCATTATATAGTACTTCTTGGACTAAGAAACAAGTGTGGTCTTTCTCAGATGAACAATTGATTTATCACTACAAAAGAATCAAGGATAGACTACAAAAGGATGGACTTCTTTCTCCTAAGCTTATGTCTAGTCTGCCTTCTACTGATATAGAACCACCTTCCAAGAAGCTAAATTTCGATGAAGTTGCTTCTACTGATGTATCTGATGCATTTGTATCTCATTCTGCTGAAGTTATCTCCACTCCTGATATGGATGTTCCTGCTGATGAACATGTACCTTTGCATAGTGTGTCTACTTCTGCTGATCCAACAACTGCTGTTACTTCATCTATTATTGACAAAGGTAAAGCAAAAGTTGTAGCAGACGATATTCCTTCTCACAAGAGAACTAGAAGACAAATGGAGGAGGAGAGGTTAGGTGAAGAGGCTGCAAAGAGGTTGCATGATGATCAACAAGCTGACTTGGCAAGATTTCATGAGATCAAAGTGAGAGAAGTTGAGCTTGCAGCTGCTAGAGCCAAACAATTAAGAATGGAGATGGATAAAAAGGCAGCATCTGTTTCACTTGATCAACCTACTGATGAGGTTTCTGCTGATGTACCACTAGTTCCTCCATCAGTGGAAACACATGAAGCAGAAGATGTATCTGCTGAGGATGTTACTACTGAAGAACCTTCTTCTCCACATTCTTCTATATACATTCCTGGAAGAAGGGCCAAAAGAATGGCTAGAAGGAAGGTTTCCCAATCTTCTTCTGTGCATGAGGTGGTAGATCTTGATGCTGCTGATTCTTCTTTTATCAAAGAGGGATCTCCTGATGATTGGCCAGAGGGTTTTAGAGATGTTTTGATTAGATGGGAACTGTCTAGTAATGGACAGATAAATACTATTTATAGGCTTGATAAAACATCTTTATCCTTCACCTTTCTCCAAGAAATTTTGCATCTTGTGGATCATCAGGACTTAGTCACTCTATATGACTTAGTTACTAAGCATTATGCTATTCATACTCCTGAAGGTGCAGGATTATTTCTTTTGGGGGATCTTCAAGTGCTTATGGATTCTACTTCTCCAAATGGTTCTGGTTATTCAGTCTGGAAGAACAATCAGAGGTGGGAAGTTGTAAGTTGGAAATTTTATCCTCTTCCTTATGTGCATGTTTTGGAGACTACATCTGGATAAGGGTGCTTATGTTCATTGATAAGATTTCCTGACTGCCTTAATGGAATGCTCTACATAGTTGGAAATTTCTCTGATCCAGTTAGGAATGCTAAACTCTTTGCTGAGTCTTTAATTCGCTTGTTTAAGTCAAGGATCAGGGTGGACAGGGCTGCTTGATGGTATCTTGTTGTATATTTCTTTATTAAAAAAAAAAAAAAAAAAAAAAAAAAAAAAAAAAAAAAACTAACAGATTTGTATAGTGTTGTCTATGTTGTATGCAGGTTTAGTGTTGGTTATTTCCACACTTTCTCTTGTTATCAACTTACCTGATGTTGACTATTTCATCAAAAAGTTTGCTAGTCCAAAGGGTACAGCTTTGGTAAAGACAAGTCAAATCTGTTGATAGCTGTAATAGTTTGCTAAAAACTATTGGGTACTCAACTCACCCATGCTTAACAGCTGAGAGTTGGATGGTTGTCAATTGACCATGGATTTTTCCTTATGGATTCCCAATAATTGACTAGCCCACAAGTATATGGCTTGTGGTAAAGGCAGTGGAAAACCATATTTGGTATTCAATTTCCAAGGTGATTTCATTACCAGAATAATTGACTAGTCCTGAGCAAACGGCTACAGGTAAAGACAACTCAAATCTGTTTATAGCTGATGATTTGCTAAAAATCATATGGTCATCAGTGTACCATAGTTTTCGAACTTAAACATTTGGCTACTCCAGTAGTGATGGCTATTGGTAAAGAGACATCAAATCCATTATTTTCAATGATTCACCTCTCATAGAGTTAACACACCTGGATGTGATGAGAATAGTATGAAACTAAAATGTTTTGATGTACATTTTGTCATTTGTTGCTGCAAAGACCTGAAGATTTCATGTTTACCATTCATAGAGATGTGGTTATTTTGATTCTTTGCTGCTGATGTTCGAATTCAATCCTCTTGGTTTGTAACTTTAAAGATCTATCAAGAATCTTGAACTTAACTCTGTCAAATTCAAGATTAGGGGAGGATTGTTGGGAATTCTGATAAGTAAGAATTATGCTGAAGGATACTGCTGAAGGTTCCTGCTGAAGAGCTGGATTCTGCTGAAGAGTATTTCTGCTGAAGTATAGATTCCGCGTATTGTGTTTCTGTGGATATAGATATTATGCAT
Organism: Artemisia tridentata subsp. tridentata; assembly: GCA_021014915.2. NCBI lineage: Eukaryota > Viridiplantae > Streptophyta > Magnoliopsida > Asterales > Asteraceae > Artemisia > Artemisia tridentata. Next base: position 342,322,047 of record CP139503.1, on the reverse strand, counting down.
AGTTTGTTATTTAGTTAGGATATGCATGAGTTTTATTAGGAAGTGATAATGCATATCTCTTTGAGTTTATAGAAGATACGTTTCTTGTGAAACGGTTTAGGGTTCCTTATCTATAAAAGGAACACATTATTATGTATTAGTAACACGTTTTGAAAAACAAGTTTTTAGTATTATTCAAAGATCCATAGAGGATCAAAACATTCTTAGTATTCAGTTGTTATATCTGTGTTTGATTTCCGCTTTAGAATACAAGTTATAGAGACTTTCTATTAGTGTGTTTGTGATTACATAAGCATTACTAACGATCCACGAGTGCTCAAAGATCTATCAAGGTCTAAGGTTCAACACAAATTTTCACGGGCTGATAAATTTTACACGGCTAGAGTTTTTATTACTTATCACCAATCGTGAGTTATATGACCAACCATTTTACTCATTATCATAACTAACCCTCAAAGAGTGTCAATTATGATAAAAGATGAGTTAAAAACACTAAAAAAACATTATGTTACCAAAATATAAGTTACATTTACAACAAAAGTATCATCATGACTAAAGTTCTTTGTAGTTTAAGGTTAATTTTAGGTTCATTTTGATCAAAATTTCGATAAGTAGCAAAAAAGATTATATAATAATAATAATAATAATAATAATAATAATAATAATAATAATAATAATAATAATAATAATAATAAATAATAAACTTCCTATGCTAACCCAACCTGTTTAAATAAATTAAATGAATGAAAAAATGAATCAAAATTTAGTTTTAACTCATCCTGTTTAATCTCATTTTGCAACATGTTTAATCTCATTTTCTAAAAATAAAGGTAGAAATAATAACTCTACACCACTATACTATTATAGGAGTACTATTGTCCATAAAGCAAGATTAGTCTACAGCTTTCAAATAATGCAAACATCAATTAGATCAAACACATGTACGTAGTACGGGTCTCCATATTGATCAAAATTTCGATAAGTAGCAAAAAAGATTATATGATGATAATAATAATAATAATAATAATAATAATAATAATAATAATAATAATAAAATCCTATTTGTTTTTCAATAAAGTGATAAAAAAAAAATAATAAATAAAAAAAAAAAAAATAATAATAATAATAATAATAATAATAATAAGTCTATTGCCATTAATCACTAAAATAATGCTATAAGTGGCATTTTTATCTTTCATAGATTAAGCTTTTGTATTCAAAAATGAGTGGGAACGCAGCTTGTATCTAGACTCCAATACAACTTTATTTAAATTATTATGTTTCAATAAAATTTAATAATAATAATAATAATAATAATAATAATAATAATATATATTATTATTATTATTATTATTATTATTATTATTATTATTATTATTATTAAACCTCACTTCATTAGAAAAGCATAGGATTTACAAAAAATTAGAGGGGAGCCGAGATACTAACTGGGCTCCCACTCCTCTAGCTATTGCAAAGCTAATCCTACTAAAAATATGAGCAGCGGCCCGCGATCCGATGTCTTGAGTTACTGAGAACTTTTGGATCCGTTTCAGTAAGGTCACTGCATCTTTCCCAAGTTCCCCAAAGGAAGAGAATGAGAAGGGAATAAACTCATATCTAATATCGGCACACTTGGTCCAATATTATTATTATTATTATTATTATTATTATTATTATTATTATTATTATTATTATTATAAAAAAATAAAAAAACAATTATGTTTCTTAATCTAACCTTTTTAATATATTCAAAGGTTGAATATGTCTTCCTTTCTTTAAAAACATTTTCTATTTAACAAGTTTATCTTTTACTTGTCGTGGCACAAAAAACTCTAAAAGTAATACATTTTCATATGAGTAGGCAAAGAAAGAAATAATATATATAAAGGTATTGATGACATGTGATTTCCTCGACATAACATGTGATGAGATATATTTGTAGACATAAAAAAGCTAAATAGTCTCATATCTGTTACAATCATCATACTTTTTTTGTCAACTATCGTCTCATTTTGCTCTTCTATTTTATGGCAAAAAAACAACAACAATATCAAAACACGTCAGAACGAATTAGAATAAGGTAAGATAGAGTGGCGGATCTTGAAGTTTTTAGTGGAGGAAGCCGAAATTTTTTTTCTCCTATCGTTATATTAAGGTCTTCTAATTCGGGGGGGCGACTTAATAAATATAAATTTTTTCGGACGAAATACGGGTAAATTAGCACTACTGAGCGAAAAATAGGGAGAGGGCCCGGGCCCCAATTAAGAGCCGCCCCTGGTAAGATATATTTTTACTCGAGCTCAAGAGACGGATTCCAAAAATACATCTCACTTTTTTTACTTTCGTACTCGAAAACACAAAATAATAAACAAACATATAATTACAAAAATATGAAGACAATGTTGGACCGGTTAGAAAACGCCTTTCTTTTAGACACGAGGTTGAGGGTTCGATCCTCACTCTCTGTAAAAAGACCGGAGTTCTTCTCGAAGCAGTTTCTCTACCTTTGAGTAGGGGGAATTAACATTGATTATATATATATATATATATATATATATATATATATATAGGGTCCCTTTCTTGCGAGAACCACCTTATCTACGAGAACTGCGAGAACCACTTATGTACTCCTAATAATGCATAGTGTGCAACATATAAATGCAAAATGACATTTTTTTAACATTAACCTTTTTTATTTAATCCGAAAAGGTATAATAGTAAAAGACGGTTTTTTTTTTTTTCAAGAATTGTTATTTTCCAGATTTAGTGCATACATGTTTTTTAAGCTAGCATGTTTAGTGCATATATGTTTTCTTTAAAATGGTATATTTGTAGATTTAGTGCTACAATATATGATTTCAGAAATACTTAGGTGAATATGGGTTTTTTTAATATAATAAAATTTATAACAAACCAAGAATATAAATGTCATACACAAACTTCGATATCGATTGAAACACAATTAAAATACAAATTTCTCAAGAGCATAAATACATGAATCTAATCGATCTATACACGTGAGCACTAATAAATATTCAACACAAAATGGACATATGTGCACACGCAAATGTTATCATCATTTTTAGAAGTCGGACATATATGCACAAGCATAGCCGTCAACATTTTTTCAAAAGTCGGACATATATGCACACCCGTAGCCGTGAACATTCTTGTAATTACCTGTTACAAAGAAAAGTACAAAAATTAGCAACAATAATTTTATTAAAACATACATGTTTTAAGCATTCCTGTTTTAAAACATACATGTTTTGAACAGAACATACATGTTTAAAACATACATGTTTTGAACAGAACATACATGTTTAAAAACATCGTGTGATCTTCAATAAAATTCAATTCACACCATTTAGCCAAGAAATAAACAAATATTTCAAAAAACAACACATAGTGCCCATAATAGAAGCCAAGAAATAAACAAATCCACCTCGTAGTATAATTCACTTGTTACACAATTAACCATGCCCAGACTGCATCACTGGACTAACATTTATCATATTATTGGTATGGTATTAGCATCAACACCCTTAATGTTTTGTTTGTAGTTTACTAATTTATCAACCGATGACCGTAATGTTTGTTGCCAACAAGTTTAGTTCCTATAATCAGATCCTTATTTTCTATTAGCAAACAGGTTTATGGTAAAACACACAACAGTTTGGTAAAAAAAAATGTTGAACCTATCAATGGTAAAACGCACAACAGATTGTAAAAAGTGAATAGCATAGTGCAATATCTTTTGCCATTTGCCTTAGCATTTCATAAACAATTTTACAAATATTGAACTTGAAAGAGAGTTTACAAATATTGCACCATTCCAATCAGCAATTTTATTGATATAATTATGGGAATATCAACATTTTTATCGTGCTTCGTCAAGTAGGAAATGTTGCACTTCTAACTCTTTTCAAATATAATTTCCTATTTTATTCATACTAGCTCTCTCATGTAATCGAAACAAACAGAAAATAATAGTAAGCTTTATTTTTCGTTCTTTCGCCAAATAATCTATAGTCATCGCCACCATACCAATAAATCCACACTAATTAAACGTATAATCAATATCACCAAAAAAAAAGTTTTAGCATAAGTTTAATTAGTGTTAAATCAGACCTCGAAAACGATCCATCGGCGTTAGAGAAAAGCTCTAACACTGCAGAGCGGTGAGATTCCGAGATCGGGTGAAATAAAGCCGCAGATACACAGATCGATGTTAATGCTAACAGTACGACAATTAAACCTAATTTCATCGTCATTGCCTGCATTAATAACAAACTGATCAATTAAAACTGAAATTAAACAGCTATAGGAATGTGAATTTGATCGAAGATTTAGTTGATTTTGTGAAATACATGAACCAACCGAACTGACTCGGTTCGGTTTGGTTTTTGGTCTGATATTTCAAAAAAGGCTAGGCGGCCATCTTCCTAGGCAAGCCAACACAGATAAAAAAAGGGTCAAAATCGGTTGCTATGATACAATATGTTGTTTGATATCGATTTGGATAAACAATTTTGACCTAAGCAGTAGCAAATACATTTATGTTAGTAAATAACAAACTTCATTTCGACGACTCGACTAGCGCCTGTTACACAAAAAGTGATCATACTATTCCCCTATCACTCCTAACTATACAAATCAGATCTGATAATTGATGTATTTTTTTATTTTTATTTTTCCAAAGAAATATTCGTGAAAATATTTCCCCGGGTCGTTCTCCCAACGAAGGTTTGACGGCGTTTAAGTCGATTCGGAGTCGTGAAAATGTGAAGTGAAAAAGTGAACGTGAAAGATTATTTTTTAGAATTGATTACACTATAATAAGAAAAATTAAAAACAATCTACGCTATTAAAATAAATGCACACAAAGAAAATTCAAATAAATGCAAATCCCGGGCTAATCCCGAGATTTATAAATCTATTAGTTAAATTATACTTAAAATAAAATAGTAAAAACCTAAGGGACTAAAATTGAAATTTAATGAAACTGATTTTATAAAAGAGAATTAAGAAAATTAAAGTTTTATAAAAGACGAGGACTGAAAATGCAATTTTGGAAACTTTATTTAAACTAAAACTTTTTAAAGTAAAGACAAGGGCCAAACTGTAAATTCTGAAACTTCTAAAAACGTTTTGAAAACAAAGACAAGGACTAAATTTGCTGAAAATGAAACTCAAGGACTGATTTGTAAAATCCACAAACTAAAAACTTTTTACACTAATAAAAACACCCAGGTTCGATTCCTGGTATATACAAATTAACTCAACTATATATTTTTTTTCTTCTTGTGCAAAACAACTAATCACTAACTAATACTATTTTTTTTTAGAAAAGAAAAGAGTAAAAAAAAACACTACCTAAAATTGCAGTATTTCAAAACAACAACTCAGTAACATTAAACAAACAGATCCAAACATCCCTTTATATACAGCTAACAATATGATTATGAGATTTAGACTTCCAAACTCCAACCAATTGATCAAATTTAGTTCAATTACAATATTAGAAACCAAATCAACAGCAAAATTCAACAATTAATCACAAGAACACAGGAACACAGATCATGCAATATTAAGGCAGTTTAGATGAAATAAGCTAAATCAAACTATTTATCAACTACAAATGATTAACACAACTACTAAATGAAGATTGAAATCAGAATCAAGCAACTAGTAAACAAGTAATGCATATCTAACTATATAAACAGAAAATGCAATTCAGAGTAAAATTTAAAAGAGAATCTTACAAATTGTAAATCCTAACTGAAATAGTGAGAATTCACAACCCAAACCTATCTTTAGATAGGCTCTATCCACTCTAAAACTACCCTTAACCACCACTGAAAACACCAGATTCCACCATCATCACCAAGTTCTGATCGTTGACTTTAGTTGACCATGGATGATTGCACAATTCTAAGCAGTAAATGAACTAACAAACACTCACCATAAGCTATTGTTGAGCTTGGATGAGCTTAAAAAACATTAACTAAAAGCTAAGCAGATTCGGAAGGTTAATTTGCTGGAAAATAAATTGCAAGAAATTTAAAATGAAACTTTTATTAAAAATTTAGAACTGAATACAACTTCGAAATCCGAAATACAAAATGCTAAGATTAAACTAAAAAAACATTAAACTACCACTAATCTACTCCTACTCCTACACCTAGCTAGCTAACCGAATTGTGAGTGAGAGAGCTTTGTATTTATAGCCTTTATCCTCTAATCGTAGCCCTCCATTTCATCTCCTTGTCATCAACTCGTTCACAACCCTTGGATTAAACTCGATGAGGTGTTCGGACCAATCATTAGATGCCACGCGTCATTCTTGGTGTCAGTAGCTTCCTAGAAGTCCGTGCAATGACGATCTTACCCTTAATTGCCGTAAATTTTAGATGGGATAAACTAGGGTTCATCGGTAAATAGTATTTTCTGGGGAAGAGGGTAATTTTGGGAGCGGTATTGGGAGAAAAAGATAAGAGGGGTGCGTGTTTTATTTTGTTTGTTGACCGAGTGAGATTTATTCTTTTGACCGAATGGGAGTTAACCATTTTGACCGGTTTTAGAGTTTAGTGTTGGATCGGGTTTGAAGTTGTTAGGGAATGGGTTGGGCTAAGCGAAGGAGGATTGGGCTTTTGTTGTGTTTATTTGTTGAGTTGGGAGGTTGGGTTTTAAAATGTGATATCCGGTTTTTTTGTGTTTAGTTTGGATTTGGTTTTGGTTAAAGTTCAAGGACCAATGTGTATTTTCTGAATTTTAAGGGATCATTGCTGTCATTTTTCTAAAGATGATCCAAGGGATTAATTTGATAATTGCTGATAGATGGAGGACCTCGGTTGACTTTTTGACCATAATTTCTCCTCGGCATCGGCTACAAATAACACTTCCATATCTCGTGCTCGGTTTCCCGGTTCTTTGCTTGATTTTGTCCTTTTCTTTGATATCCGAGCCTGCATATGTAAAAACACAAAAACACAATATATTTGGCATTTTGGTCGGGTTTTTGGTCTTTTTGGGTCCGGTTTTGGTCAAGAAAAGGTATGTGTTTTAGCACATACCAAAATCCCCCAGACTAAGTATTGCAATGTCCTCATGCAATGTTATAAGAACTCCCCATTTTCCTTTTTATTCTATTTTTGTATTTTTATATTTTTATATTTTTCTCATTATTCATGTGACGGCTTTTGTTGACAATCATTATCTTTCGATAATTTTTAGGGTCTTCGAGTAGGAAACACGACTCATAAAGAAGTGACCATACGGATAAAATTCGTCGTTCCTGATTTTTCACGAGTCCCCAAACTAAGTTTAAAAACGAGATCATTGTCATTTACAAGTTAGATTGCCAACACTACTCAGAAAGCTAATTGTAGACTTCTCGTTCCCAAATTCCTATTTTTCCTCTATTTATTTTATTTTTGGTGAGAAATGAATTTCTTCAAATTCTCATTTCGATAATTTTTAATCCGATAAAGATATCTAGTTTAGACGCTAAGTAGTTTCCAAACCTTCCCTCGAAAACCGTTGCATACAAAAATGAGGTCCACATCAAGGTCTCTGATTTAACACGATTTTGAGAATATCCCTTTTATTTGCGACCGAAACAACTCATCTACGAGTCCAGAGACGGAAGCCTTTATTAGGATACCTCGGAGTCGAAATTTGGCATTTTTAACATTATTAAGCACATATTATTATTCCTTGGCCCTTTATAACAATCACAACATCGGCTGCGAACCGGCAAGATGTGATAGTCTATTATGACCTTGGAATTTTTCCTCTGCCTTTATTAGAAGTCTACAACATCGGCTGCGAACCGGCAAGATGCAGAAAACTTTTTATGGCTTTGGATTATTATTATTATTATTCATTATATATTTTGCCAAATCCCGAGTCCTACGGCTTTTATAACAATCCCAACATCGGTTGTGAGCCGGCAAGATGGAATAGTCTATTACACCGTAACACTGGCAGTACCTTGATGTGTACCCAACTCTTATAAGCAAGGATTCTCTTAAGAAGGATTAAAAACTAAATTTCGCCAAAACCAAAATACCTTTAATTATTTATAGAGTATTATTTTTGGTGAAACAAGCTGATGGGAACAAAAAGAACACAAATAACTTCGATGAGCTCTAAAGAGATCCAACTACTCCACGTTTAGCAATCTGACTTATAAACAACTCTATCATTTCTCGTTCTTCGCAAATTTAAAATCTTAAATAATAAGATCCGCGAATGCTTAGCCTTATAATCAAGCCATGCATATATAAAGTCAAATACGGGAACTTGCAAATTCTTAAAAAGAATTCGCGTTTTCTAGCTCCTTGTGTAAAAGACTAGCACAAGCTTATAGATTATAAATGGTTAAGGGGACAAGCTAGGGCTCAACACGCCCGGTCAAGTCAGAATTTTATTCCTACTCTCTCCAGCGGAAAATCAACAAAAATGTCAAAATTTATTATATTTTTGCAAAAATTTTTAAATTTTTCTCATTTTTTTGATTTTTTCAATTTTGGAGGAAAAACGGGATTGCACGAGACAATAGCAAAAATGCAAGGCAAAAATCAAATCGCAAGATTACCCCCCCCCAGACTAGAATGAGACATTGTCCTCAATGTCTTAAAGGTACGGGTATCCCTACAAAAATCTAAGGCCGTTTATTAATTATGCCAAAAGATAAATGTAAAACGATAAGATTTAGGATATCGGATAAGCAGCTGATGATGAAACTCGAGTAGCGTGAAGGAAACTACGAGCACGAGAGTCTTCAATCATCAGGCATTCCTGGACACATCACAGAAAACACGAAACACAAGAAATGGAAGAGGGAGCCCTCCTCACTCACTTTAGTAGAAAATAGATAAGAAGATAGAAGGATAAGCATGGGGTGCCTCCCACGAAGCGCTTGTTTATTTATCGAGTCGTATAGCTTAGACTCGCCCCGAATTTATTTAATCTTGGGGGAGCAAATGGAACGGACACCCTGTAACGGACACCCGGCATGAAGAACGGAGATGCCGGGGTCGAAGACGGTATCCTCACTCCCGGAGGAGTGGAAAGATGGAGAAATGAGGGGATAAGAAAAGAAAGGGTGAAACACTCGGATGGTGAAAGCATAAACATCATTGGAATCACGGGTGGGTTGGGTGGGGAAAATATCAAGCACGGGATCATCAATATCATAAGTCTCGTCCACCACTCCATCAATTACTTCATTCACACCGGATCCAAGATCTACATCCGGTGGTTTCGCGGGTGGACGAGAAGACGGTAAATCAAAGATAAATGAATCAGCCTCAGAAAGTAAATCATCATCATTAATTTCTTCAATAAAACCATTCTCGTCATTCTCAATACCCGGTGGTATCGAGTCATCCGAAGCAAGAAATCGATCGACATCCTCTAAAAGAGGGTCACGTGACGGATTATCGGAGAGATTATTAAGTTCAGAGTCAATTTTAAAATCAAAATGCTCATAATCCGGAAGAGAGATATCAGCATGAATAGTGGGACTGCCACTACTCGTCTCTTCAAATCGAAAAATTTCAAGCTCGGGTAAGAAATCACTATCCATATCGGGGATAGGAGAAGAAGAAGTCGGAGGATCATGTAATGCCTCGATCCTAGAAATGAGAAGATAAATGGTAGATAATTTCTCACGAAGAGCTTCATCTTGGATTTCAGTATCATTATCTTCTTCATCCTCTTCTTCTAAGCTGACGAGCTCAGAAGGTGATTCCTCGACATAGTCGATGTCTCCACAAGATAAAGAATCATCGTCATCAGATTCGGAGAACATCTCATCATGAATATCATCACACGGCTCATCATTCGTATCAACGAGATTATCAAAACGATCATTTTCAACAAAATCACAATCACCGTTAGAATTTTCCCCGGACTCACTTTGGATTGGGACGAGGTTCTCAACACTAGACTTTTGGAATTCGTCCGATTCCGTTGCCGGAATAGTGTTTAGATGCTCGTCCCCCATTTTTAGAGAGTCCTCGGGTTCTACGGGAGGAAAGATAGGTGAAATTGCAGGGAAAACGTTTAAAGAAACAAGTATCTCCTCGTCAGCACATTGCTGTAAGGCCCTCCGAAAATTAGCTTCTTTTTCCTCGGCAAGTAATTCTTCTATAGACTTCTCATGAGGATCGGGAGTAGAAGTATAGTGTTTAATCACCAATCTCTTAACTTCTTGGAAGTCTTCCCAAAGTCTTTCAATTTCGCGCATTCTATTTTGATTTGGACAATTGCCGGGATTTTGTGGGGGTTGGTTAAAACCATGAGAATCGTAACACGAATTTGGCTCAAAATAAGAATTATTAAACGATCCCCCACAATTTTCAAAATTTGACGAACTTCTAAATGAATCACCATTATAATACGGTACTTGCTCATACGAGTTTGAAATAGGAAGATTGAAAGCGTTTTGAGGATAATCATCAAAACTCGTATCACAAGCATAAGACGTTTCAGCACTCGGGACGTAGCATATACAATTCGTGTATCCACATTGATTACAAAAACATTGTCCGCACGGTGATCCTTCATTGGATGGGTTTCCACAACTAAAACAAGTGAACGAAGGTGGTGGTGGTGGTGTCGGATAATAATCGGGAACGTTTGAAAAATTGTTAAACGAATTGTGAACATATTCGGGAGAATTACAATTCAAACAAACGCCATCATGAATATTACTACCACATTGTTCACACGTACACCAAACACATGAACCTTCGAAGAACGGTTCTCCACACTTAAAACAAATGGGATCCATAAGAATTAAACACAAGAGGGAGAAAGATATAGAATTATCGGTTTTAGAGGGTTAAAGAAGAAGAATTATATGTATAAGAGGATAAGAAGATTATTTTTAGGATTTTATAATTAAGAAACATTGAATAACACAAAAGAAAAGGAAAATAAAATTTGAAAAGAAAAATCTTTTTGGATTTTTAATATTTATAAAAACCTTGAAAAACAAATATTTTTTATTTTTGGTAACCGTTACGTTATCCGTAACCGTTTCCTTCAAAACTACGCGCTATCCGGTTGTAGAATTAAAGTAGTCCGATAACGTTTAATTTCACGATTTGTTTTGTTGTTTATTCGGAATGGTTTACAACCGCCCTCCTTCAACGGAAGACCGAGGATGTTTATTAAGATGAAAAACACTTTAAGAAAAGTGTTTTTTTTTTTTTTTTTTTTTTTTTTTTTTTTTTTTTTTTTTTTTTTTTTTTGGTATTGTGAATACTTGGTGACAAGTATTCAAATGGTTTTTTTTTTTTTTTTTTTTTTTTTTTTTTTTTTTTTTATATATATTTTTTTTTTATTTTTCAAAAACAATTTATTTACAAAACAAGACGATAACTTCCACGGGGAAGGTTCTTCAATACACAAAATACGATACGAATCAACGACAACGTTTCAAGCCTTCCCCGGCAGCGGCGCCATTTTATTGATGTATTTTTTTATATTTTATATTTTTATATTTTTTTTTTTCCAAAGAAATATTCGTGAAAATATTTCCCCGGGTCGTTCTCCCAACGAAGGTTTGACGGCGTTTAAGTCGATTCGGAGTCGTGAAAATGTGAAGTGAAAAAGTGAACGTGAAAGATTATTTTTTAGAATTGATTACACTATAATAAGAAAAATTAAAAACAATCTACGCTATTAAAATAAATGCACACAAAGAAAATTCAAATAAATGCAAATCCCGGGCTAATCCCGAGATTTATAAATCTATTAGTTAAATTATACTTAAAATAAAATAGTAAAAACCTAAGGGACTAAAATTGAAATTTAATGAAACTGATTTTATAAAAGAGAATTAAGAAAATTAAAGTTTTATAAAAGACGAGGACTGAAAATGCAATTTTGGAAACTTTATTTAAACTAAAACTTTTTAAAGTAAAGACAAGGGCCAAACTGTAAATTCTGAAACTTCTAAAAACGTTTTGAAAACAAAGACAAGGACTAAATTTGCTGAAAATGAAACTCAAGGACTGATTTGTAAAATCCACAAACTAAAAACTTTTTACACTAATAAAAACACCCAGGTTCGATTCCTGGTATATACAAATTAACTCAACTATATATATATATATATTTTTTTTTTCTTCTTGTGCAAAACAACTAATCACTAACTAATACTATTTTTTTTTAGAAAAGAAAAGAGTAAAAAAAACACTACCTAAAATTGCAGTATTTCAAAACAACAACTCAGTAACATTAAACAAACAGATCCAAACATCCCTTTATATACAGCTAACAATATGATTATAAGATTTAGACTTCCAAACTCCAACCAATTGATCAAATTTAGTTCTATAACAATATTAGAAACCAAATCAACAGCAAAATTCAACAATTAATCACAAGAACACAGGAACACAGATCATGCAATATTAAGGCAGTTTAGATGAAATAAGCTAAATCAAACTATTTATCAACTACAAATGATTAACACAACTACTAAATGAAGATTGAAATCAGAATCAAGCAACTAGTAAACAAGTAATGCATATCTAACTATATAAACAGAAAATGCAATTCAGAGTAAAATTTAAAAGAGAATCTTACAAATTGTAAATCCTAACTGAAATAGTGAGAATTCACAACCCAAACCTATCTTTAGATAGGCTCTATCCAATCTAAAACTACCCTTAACCACCACTGAAAACACCAGATTCCACCATCATCACCAAGTTCTGATCGTTGACTTTAGTTGACCATGGATGATTGCACAATTCTAAGCAGTAAATGAACTAACAAACACTCACCATAAGCTATTGTTGAGCTTGGATGAGCTTAAAAAACATTAACTAAAAGCTAAGCAGATTCGGAAGGTTAATTTGCTGGAAAATAAATTGCAAGAAATTTAAAATGAAACTTTTATTAAAAATTTAGAACTGAATACAACTTCGAAATCCGAAATACAAAATGCTAAGATTAAACTAAAAAACATTAAACTACCACTAATCTACTCCTACTCCTACACCTAGCTAGCTAACCGAATTGTGAGTGAGAGAGCTTTGTATTTATAGCCTTTATCCTCTAATCGTAGCCCTCCATTTCATCTCCTTGTCATCAACTCGTTCACAACCCTTGGATTAAACTCGATGAGGTGTTCGGACCAATCATTAGATGCCACGCGTCATTCTTGGTGTCAGTAGCTTCCTAGAAGTCCGTGCAATGACGATCTTACCCTTAATTGCCGTAAATTTTAGATGGGATAAACTAGGGTTCATCGGTAAATAGTATTTTCTGGGGAAGAGGGGTAATTTTGGGAGCGGTATTGGGAGAAAAAGATAAGAGGGGTGCGTGTTTTATTTTGTTTGTTGACCGAGTGAGATTTATTCTTTTGACCGAATGGGAGTTAACCATTTTGACCGGTTTTAGAGTTTAGTGTTGGATCGGGTTTGAAGTTGTTAGGGAATGGGTTGGGCTAAGCGAAGGAGGATTGGGCTTTTGTTGTGTTTATTTGTTGAGTTGGGAGGTTGGGTTTTAAAATGTGATATCCGGTTTTTTTTGTGTTTGTTTGGATTTGGTTTTGGTTAAAGTTCAAGGACCAATGTGTATTTTCTGAATTTTAAGGGATCATTGCTGTCATTTTTCTAAAGATGATCCAAGGGATTAATTTGATAATTGCTGATAGATGGAGGACCTCGGTTGACTTTTTGACCATAATTTCTCCTCGGCATCGGCTACAAATAACACTTCCATATCTCGTGCTCGGTTTCCCGGTTCTTTGCTTGATTTTGTCCTTTTCTTTGATATCCGAGCCTGCATATGTAAAAACACAAAAACACAATATATTTGGCATTTTGGTCGGGTTTTTGGTCTTTTTGGGTCCGGTTTTGGTCAAGAAAAGGTATGTGTTTTAGCACATACCAATAATCAAATCAATTAAAATGATTCCTAACAAATATACAAATCAGCAAATCAAAACTTATAATAATAATAAAGTAACCGATTAAACTAAATCAGCAATTGAAATGGTACATATGCTATAGCAACTCGGCTAGATCTGCTCTCTTGCAAACATCAATTAAAATGGTTGTCTTGATTAAGAGAGGAGGGGGCGGCTAGGGTTGTGGAGAAGAAGATAAATGTGAAAACTGATTTGGAAAAAAATATGTAACTACTCCTAATTTTGTGTTGTTTAATTTTTTATTTGAAAATCCCGTAATTACCCTTTTAACTATGCAAATATTGTCCTAATCTTTCAGTAAATTACATTAATGGCCCAATCAATTATAGCCATTGATCAACTCATCTAATGGCTAAAAAGTGGTTTTCGCAGTTCTTGCAGTTAAAATGGTTCTCGTTTGAAAGTTACACTATATATATATATATATATATATATATATATATATATATATATATATATATATATATATATATATATATATATATATATATATATATATATATATATAAAGAATGAGTTTCGCCTATTGAATGTGAGCATTAATAAG
>CP139503.1:342198393-342307517 GCA_021014915.2 Artemisia tridentata subsp. tridentata | reverse complement strand
AACAAAGTTCTTTAATGCCATCTTTTACAAAATAATGTAGAAGACGGTTAAAAAAAAAAAAAAAAAAGTTCAAACCCCGTGGATTAGTCGGCCAAAAGGTCAGAAATCATTGTTACAAAAAAAAAAAGAGTAAACTCCAAAATACATCCCTGTGGTTTACCCAATGTCGCACAATACATCCCTCCCAAAAAAGTTGCAACATACACATCCCTCCGTTAGTAAAAGTCAAACACAATACATCCACGAGGACGAACGATGCAAAGATTGTGTCGTTAAATTGGACACGTGGCAGTTATCTCTTTTTAAGCAAGGGTATTTATGTCTTTTTTATCTTTCCCCTTTATGTTTCACAGCTATCAAATCCATCACTTTCCCAAATAAAAAACACAAACACCATTTCCAATTGTATTATCTCAACCAGATTTCCAGAACTTTGTATTAGCTTGCACAAATCAAATAAAGCAAATCCAAAACAAGAACAAAAATTTCTCTACATCAAACATATCAAATAACAGTCAACAAATCAAACTAACAAATCAAAAATCATACATCAAACATATTTTTCTATCTTTTTTTTCCAAACTCCATTAAATCCTTTTCTACCTCACTCACTATCTTCTTCGGCTAATTTTTCGGCAACCACCTTCTTCTCCGGCCTCTTTTCCGACAACCACCATCTTCTCCGGCATTTTTTTCATCTAATCTACAATACCACAACAGATTCGAAAATACCACAACAGATTCGAACCATGGCCTGTTAAAAAAATACCACCACAGATTCGAAAAATACCACTCCTCATTTTCATCTAATCTACAATCTATCCATCCCATCAACAAACAACAAGCTACAACAATCAAACAACAACCTAATCTCATCTCCTTTCAGCCAACCAAGTTTCGAAATTTTTAAAAAAATACCACAACAGATCTCAAGTTATTTTAATCATTTCATAAAAAGATCATTTAAGATCTATACAACAAACCCATCATTCATCTTGGTAACCTTTCTAGATTAGAAAAACAAAAAATAAGAAATAACCCATCATCAGCCATCAACAACCATCAAAAATAAAAAATAAGATATCAAGTTATTTTTCGGTTTGTTTTGTTTTTTTTGTTTTGAACTTAGTGTTTCGGTTTAAGATTAAAGAAAAAAGTGTATTTGATTTGTGTTTTGATTTCTTTTGGATTTGTTTGGGTTTGTTTTGATTCGGGTATGATGATTTCTTTTGGATTTGTGGTATGGATATGTTGATTATGGTTTGGATTTGTGGTTTTAATCCCACTTTTGGAAGAAACTAAAAAAATGGATTTGATTAAAGCTTTCTTCCAAAAAGAGTGTGAAGTAGATGGATTTAATTTGTGGGAATTGTGTTTGACTGGTATTAAAAGAATAGTGGGTGAGAGTAGGTGTAAATAAAAAGACATAAATACCCTTGCTTAAAAAGAGATAACTGCCACGTGTCCAATTTAACGACACAATCTTTGCATCGTTATTCCTTGTGGATGTATTGTGTTTGACTTTTACTAACGGAGGGATGTGTATGTTGCAACTTTTTTGGGAGAGATGTATCGTGCGAAATTGGGTAAACCACAGGGATGTATTTTGGAGTTTACTCAAAAAATAATGATAATGTTCTACAAAATAACGGAGACAAATCAAAAACAAATTTGCTCTGTTTTTGCCATTTTATATGAACCATATTAATTAAAGTTGATGTGGAATATTGTGGATATATACCCGATCTAGATGTTGATGTTCATTCACAACACTTACAGCTTGATTTCTAGACCTAATTTGGAATTTGGTTAACTTTTCTTGTGGGTTTTTCTAATTTAAACTATAATGTCATGAACAAGAACAAAGTACACATTTAACAAATGGAGACTCAAGAGTAGTGAACATTAATCTGAATTTGGTGTTGTTCATTTTGTTGGTGTCATTCTTTACCTTGGAAGTGAAATGACAAAATAGACATCACTCTGTTTACGATAAAAATTATAAGCACAAATGAGATAAATATTTAATTATGATATTACTTATTTAATTCATTAAAAGAACGAGGCATTGTCAAGCCCGTGCGTTGCACCAATTGTGTCTAAGTGTTCGTAGCTTAATGGTTGGTATTCATTAGGTTTACACTATAAACTAATTTGTATGCGTTTATGGTATGTGCAACAGGCAGGTGAAGATTATGCATTTTCCAAATTACTTTTTTCTTCTTGTCAACATTTGAGGCGGGTAATGGCAAAGAACCATACAATGATGGCGAACATTGAAGCTTTAGGTGCTCGTGGTGTTGCTTTGGAATCGTTAGATGCTTTGACAAATGCTCAAGATAGGCATCGGGTATTGCTTGAAAAAGATAAATAATTTGTTTAATCAAGCGAAAGTTGGTGCATGTGAGGAAGAAGCTAATGCTATTAAGATGAATGAGTTTAATTAGTTGTTTGGTTTTATATATTTTTATTGCTATTGATAATTTATAATGTTTTGTTTCTTTTTGTCTTTATGATATTTAAAATAAATATAAGTAATATTGTTTTAGATATGGCTTTTTTTTTTTTTTTTTTTTTTTTTTTTTTTTTTTTTTTTTTTTTTAATGATTGTAATAGAGAATTTTTAGATATAAATGTAAGTTTAAGTTATTAGGATTTTTATTAAGGTTGGGATGTTAATGATAAGCATTGTGCATGTGAGGGGTTTTTTATGTAAAAAGTCAAGTGTGAGGGTTTTTTAGTTATATTTATAAATACAATCTTTAACACTGAAATGATATTTCTGCATGGGAAGCCGAAATGCCTGCTTGAATTAATTTCCGTTATCATGACTTCTCATTACTTGAGCGTTGTATTTTTTTACTTATTTATAATTGATGATTATCACTGTTTATGTTATAACCCTAATACATATTATCTCACACATAACTCTCTGATCAATGGCCGTCTCGCGCAACATTGAAGAACATAAGCAGGTTTCTGGTTCCGACAATCTGGCCACTTGCTTCAAGTTTTTGTTTAACAATCGGGTAACTGAAGAGGAGGGGTTCTTAATGCGGATGGGGGAGGAAGCCAATCAACTCCGTAGCCAGATTGATAAGACTGAGATCAGCATAAGGGAGATTCGTTTGCTTGGCCCCTTCAATGAAAAAGCTGTGGATGCGCTGGAGTGTTTGATTGCGACACAACAAAGGGATCGTGACAGGCTGCTAGCAATTACCAATCTCCTAGCTGAAGTTCGTGATGGTATTCATGAGAAAGAAGGGCATGTCAGGCTTATGGAGTTTCATGAAGCGCTATCAGATGATGATGATGATTAGAGCATTATGGTGGATGTATTTTGGGCAGTATTTTGAATCATCTTTTGGATGTATGTATTAATGATAAGATGGTTAACTGCTATGACTCTGAAAGTTGATGTTAATGACTTTGATTATCAAGTACTCTGATGTTTAATATAAATAGTAGTATTTAGTTTTATGTTTATGTTTTAGTTTACTTATTTACTTTATTTATTTTTTTCTTTTTTTATACTCGTACTTTATGAGAAAGTGGGTTTTCTCTCACACACACATGAGCCAAACACACATTATTTTTAGATCTGGCGAAAAATATTTAGGGTTTTATCTCAAATTAGGCCGATCCATTATACAACATGTTAATCAAATTAAATCATAGGTTCATTTGATTTAAGGCTTGTGTATTGATTTTCTTGTTTCAATTTTCATGAAATGATCATCTAGGGCTGATAATCGTATGGCCGTCTAAGGGTTCATTGTGAAATCATATGTTAGATGTTTATGAGTATGATTTTTTTTGGAATATGAGGAATTTGGTTATTGATTTGTTTATTTGTTGTCAAATTTGCTTGGTTATTGATTTGTTTATCTGTTTTCAAATTTGCTTAAGTAAGTTTGATTGAATTTGGGTATTCATTGTTTAGGATGAATTAAGAAGTGCGGGATGATTGAATTTTGGTTTAGCTGTTAGTAAAGTTTTTGTGTTTGCATACTTGATGATATGGCTGTTATTGTTATATAAGATGTTTGACGGAATATCAACGATGGATGTGCGGCAACCAAGGCAGCTATTGATAAATTTTCTTGGTCGCGGCACATCCATCATTGATACTTTGTCAAAATTTGTCGGTTTCACACGTTCTGACATTCACCTAGATGGAATATCAACGATGGACGTGCGGCAACCAAGGCAGCTATTGATAAATTTTCTTGGTCGCGGCACATCCATCATTGATACTTTATCAAAATTTGTCGGCTTCACACGTTCTGACAGTCACCTATCTGAGCCGCAAGAGTTGTCAAGTTCATTGTGTTAGTTCTTATTTGTAGGTTATATGCTTTTAAAAAGCATATTTTTAGTCAATTGGTAGTAGCGTTT
This sequence comes from Artemisia tridentata subsp. tridentata, assembly GCA_021014915.2. Lineage (NCBI taxonomy): Eukaryota > Viridiplantae > Streptophyta > Magnoliopsida > Asterales > Asteraceae > Artemisia > Artemisia tridentata. The sequence goes on along the minus strand of CP139503.1, from coordinate 342,303,119 downwards.
TGTTTATATGAAAGTTTCTGATTATAATATTTTATTGCTGTCTTGCGGATATCTAGTGGAGTATTTTTGTTCTGATGTGGTTCTATATTATGGTCTTTGCTCTTCTTGACCTATGATGTGCTTAATACATAGAACTTCAATGATGGACGGTCATTACCTTTTTGCCCCGGGATGTGCTTTAACATTTCACTAACCTCTGGCCATTTTGGATTGGCGGTGAAAGTGATGAACAGGTCTGGATTTCCATAGGTTCGACATATAGCCATAGCATTTTGGTAGTTTTGCATCATATACCTTGGGCTGCACGTAAAACTCCTTGGTAGAACGATACGTTTCCCGAGACCTGCTGCATTTGTATCACCCCTTGTTACAGCGTCACACAGGTTATGATATAGATCCACTCGTAACGTATCTTGATTTTGCCTAGTCCATTTAAGTCTTTGCTCCTCAACAGCCGTGTATGCATCCACCAGGTATTGTTGAAATAATCGCCCACCTCTAAGCAAGGTAGTACCTTGGTTATTTCGCTGTTGTATTATGTACGCATAGTACTCTTTCATTGTGAGACAACCCCTTTTAGTTTTGCGTGCACCTGTGTTCTTGTGATACTGTATTTTTTCATGAAATCCTTCTTCTCCATATGGGAATAACAATGGATATTGGAGGGCCATGTATTCTGAATGCAACTCAGAATACGTTTCAGACCTTCATCCTGGTTACTTACAATAATATCTCTCGTAGGAATACCATCACCAAATTCGTTAGTAATTAGAGCTGCTATTTCAGGCACACTCGGTGCGTTGTATTGCCGTGATGCACCCCGACCACTTAGCAGGCGTAATTCAAACTTTGATGAATTATGGGAGTTACACCAATCCCTGGCCATTCGGAATGCCTTGGCAATTGAACTTGATTGATCGAACATTTGAATCAGGTTTGCTACTATCTTTTCATCCACCACTTGTCTACTCTCCTTGTCTATAAAATATTTCATCCGGTTTTTTACTTCATTTCCAGTATCATAAAAGTATAGTTGTGCATATTTGGGTTGAGCACCCCTTGTAGGCAGTAGAGAACCTATTCGATGATAGCTTTGTCCATTTATTCTAAATGTATATGGTGCCCTGCCAGTATTGATTGAATGATCTATTGTCGCTCCAAAAGAAGTGTAACAAAACATGCCATTATATACTCTAATTTGTTCTTTGAATCTTAAAGATTCAGGATTGTTATAGACTTATAGTCCATCAGCTTGTTAAGAAGCGAAGGTTCTTCATTAAATCTGGGGAGAAGCACCTTACCTTCTTGGCAGCAAAGGGAGAATACTGGGTTGTTAGTGTTGGATCCTTTGTCACTTCTCTCTTCGTACCACATAATTGCCTTGCAATTTTGACATTCAAACGATGGAGGACCAATGCTATGATAAACCACAGGAATACCTTGACAAAATAGGTAATTACTAATGTAAATAACAATATTTTATAAATCAAATAATAGGGGTCAAGATTTATAACATATAGAATTACCTGTAGATGTAAATGCAACTCGTTTCTGGGTTTGTTTTCCTGCACGCAGATGGACTGGTCCTGTAAGAAGCAAGGTAATGGTAAGAAACACTTGTATGAAATTAAAAGTTTACCCAATGCATAATTTTTTTTAAAGATATATTGACTTTTGCTATCATTTGCTTAATTAGTCACCTGAAGATGTTCTTTTTTTGTACGTGAAGGTACCTTTGGAAGTAGAAATCCTTTGGCTCGGTGGCACATCTGCTGAAGTACCTATTGGGTGCATCAGTTGATCTTACAGATTATGTTGTAAATGCAACGTTCACAAATCAGGCATGTATTTTCTCTATAATTTCCCTAATTACATACTCCAATTAAATGTTTAATGCCGGTGTTTACCTGTAGATGATTCAACTATTTCCGCCAGTTTTAAACCACAATAGCTTTGTACTCTGCCATCTTGACTGACTATTGTTTTTGAATCAATGATGAAAGATTTGTGCAACATGCCTGACATGGATGGAACTTCAGCATCTTTGGGTCGTGATCCTGTAACACACACACAAACATGGGTTTAAACAGACAAATAATTGCAACTTATGAGAAATTGTAAGTTTGAAATATATTTTTATTCATATTTTTTTATGATCTGCTTTACTTTTGTAACACATAACATTGCAATTTTGGCTACATATAGAATGAAGATGTCCAATAAACCATCTTTTGGTATTCTGTTGCTGAACTTATGCAATAACTGTCATAACCAATGAAAAGTCTTCCATTTGTAGAGGATGTTAAGTGTGCCCAGGTTAGTAATAGTTTTAATATTTGTTTTATTAATGATACTAAATTTCTAGATAATTCCACATTTTTGGGTTTTACTTAGCAATTCAATATACGCATTTTGGTTCAGGTATATATATATATATATATATATATATATATATATATATATATATATATATATATATATATATATATCAACGATTGGTTTAGATGGATGGAAACATACAAATTTTTGCGGAAATAGCAACGATATAACATTGGATGTAAGTATCTTTCAACCCCAATAGTCACACAATTTTATCCATTAAATTTAGCAAAATAACCATCAAACTTAAAAATACATAATTTATTTCTCAACATTTCCCCAATGAAGTTATAATGAAACATATTATTCATATTCTAAGTGTCTATTTTAAAAAGACATCTTGGCATGCACCATGTGGAAACTCATTCTGAATCTGTCACAACAATCCTGAAAATTAAATATAGACAGGAAACCATGTTAATACATGGACAAATGTAAGATAATTGGTGAAGAAAGGGTGTGTGTAACATGTGCTAACCGTCTTGGCTTCTTATTGGTAGGTAGGCCATTAGCTTCTCCTTGGACATCATCAGCAGGAATAACTTCAGTTTCAGTATCTGAATCTTCGATGTCTAACCTACAAACAATTGAATCATGATGGTCATGTTAACTCACCTATTTTTTTTTTATTTTTTTATTTTTTTTTTTTTTTTTTTTTTTTTGTTTGTTTTTTTTGGAGGTAAATATTATTTGACTTGCATACTTCTTTTTTTTCTTATCCTCTGTAGGCTTGGCTGGTGTAGCAACTGATGGATCGTCGGGATGTGGATTGGATGATGACCCTCCAGCTCCAGCTCCAGCTCCATCATCAACAGTGCTTGAACTACCGCTTTCTACCGTTGGTTGGCGCGGGTCTACCATCCAGCAGGTAAAACTCTCAAAGCTTCCATACTCATAATAGGTATGAGTTTTGATTTCAAACACGTGTGTTGTGCCGATGAGGTTGGTTATAGCAGATGGTAAGTTTTCGTGGTCTTCCAAACCCTGTATGGTAACGTGTGAGTAATGGACGTTGGTAATCCACAGGAAATTTATAAATATACCTCATCATCATCGCCCACTATTGCTGCAGCTGGGAACTTCACCAATTCAGTTGCAGGGTCATCAAAAAGAACTACCACAGTTTGTTCAGTATCATCCGATATACCAAGTTCTAGGCGATACCTGATAGGGTTTGTTGCAGACAGCATGTATCAAGGTTAGTCATGTTATATATTGAATGAAAATGTACTCACTATTAGCAACAAAATAACATTACCTTAAAACTGGGTATTCAACTGGCCTGTCACACGAATCACACCAGAACCACCCATCCTTTCTGGTAATACCTTTCTTGCATTTTTCACCTCCACATGATGGATAATTCCATCCCTTCCTAGTCCGCACATTTTCAATCCGGGCCTTACAAATGAAAGTTGCTGACTGTGTAGGAATAAGGTATGGCAATATTAGGCAGGGTAATGAGTCTAAAGGCACGACAGTCACAAAAAAAATACATACATCATTTTTTCGGTTGCGAGACCATATGAGGAGATTCTCAATCGTCCCTTCCCTTGGTTCAGAGTTATCTGCACGTGATGCTACTCTTGAAGCTTCAACACTGCTATCAAACAGGTAAACAATTTGGTAAAACATACGGGATATTGGAACTTTTCAATAATAAACATTAAATTGATACATATTCAGACCTGTTCCCTGATCTCAACTCTTTAATGGCAGGGATCTCAACATCATCAAGTATCATGGTAGACGAACTACTCGATAAATATAACTTATCTGGAAGGTAACATTATAAATTGAATTAGAATGTGAAAGTTGATTAATAGGAATAACCTAATTAGTTAAGCCCAACTCACTGTTATAGTGTTTTGCAGATGTGCAGGTCACCACAACAGGAAGCAGACCCGAATATTTTGCTTTCTTGTCAATCAGTATATCACCAAGGCCTCCCCATAGAGTCACCCGTATTGATTGCCCCCTTGATGCACAACAAAAAAGATTACAATAAACGGTAAGTTCCTTGATAGATATTTCTTAAGAAAGAAGACAATTTTACAACATCGTTTGAAAACATAAATATACCAACCTTTGATTGGCCAGGTAAAAATCAAGGTTTTTCGAGCCTGTTTTCGTGTAGTTCATCCTCCCAATATTTGTTACATATCCTACAACATCTAATAGCCAACATATTTTATGCCAGGTTAGCAACATTATTTTCAGAATAATTTTTTTAAACGTACATAACTAAACAGGAAATTACCAATGAGATACTTGTTGTCTGTAGGTACAATCTGCTCTAAATCCACCAGTTGTAAAGGATACCTAACAAATCCTTGTTGCTTTACAACAGCTTTCCTTATCATTGTCGATCCATCAAATTGAAGCATAAAGGTATCGTCCTTCCTAATACGAAAGTCCTCCCTGTTTTGCATGACAATAAAATTTTTAATCGAATACACACTCCCTTCTTTTAACCTCAAAAAATTGTGAGCCACAGTCCCCTTGGCAGTACAATGAATTACACCACCCTGCGAAACAAACGTGTTAAAAATGGCTATAGATTCTTATTTACTTTTACATGTATTTGTATTACACAGATTATTGTAAAGGAATGATGAATATACCTTTGCATCAGACACCAAGAAATCAGTGCTCAAGTAACGCCCAGTAACGGCATTTACATCCCACATCCTACACAGCATAACCACAATGGTTCCAGTGACTTCCAGCTGGAGATCGCCCAGGAACAACTCAGATTTTTCGGATCCAACTTCTGCAGCCATGAAGATTACAATTCGTGGACTGGCAATGGGCTTGATGACTACAATTTCTGGACAGGCAATGTGATTGAAGCCTCATTTATGCAGCCTGCATTTAATATAATTGTAATTGTAAGTTGATTTGTATTCATTGAGGTTACAAAATTGGAGACCTTTTCCATTCCATAACATCCTATTTGATGTGGATGCAATCAATATTGTATGTTTGTACGTATGAATATTCATGTAGTGTATATGTTGCTTAAACTACCTTGTACCATACAACCCTCTATGCACAATTACTCTTCCACAATAAATTAAGCCATTGAATCTTTATATATAATAGATACTCAAAGCCAAAGTCATTATACCAAACAACATTTTCAAACAATCATATCCATTCATATTCTACCCCTTTATCAAACATATACCCATTGTGAATCCGTCAATCAAACCAAACGACAACTTAATGGAATGGAATACCCGAACCTTGCCATCTTAGCTCCTATGAGGATGCCAAATATATTGGAATCCATATCTACTTTACATACCCATATACTCAAACCAAATAAACTTTCATTAGTATCATTTCATTCCTTCATTCATATAGTCACTAACCAAACACACCCTGACATATTATAAAAGTATGCGTTGTAAACTTGTAATATCAACGTTCTTCTTTAAGCAATATAAGCATATAACAATGAAAAATGACACGTTTAAAGTGTTTCTCTTATTTTCATTTATTAAAACAAGAAATATACAAAATTTTGTATTAAGAGCGCTAGGTATAGAGCGTTAGATTTTACCCTATAATATTACATTAACACAAAATACGGAGTAAAAAATAAAATAAAAAACACTCTCCCAATAACATTCACCATCTTAAAACTTCTATCACCCCACTGTTGCACTCAAAAAAAGAAAACAACAAAATCACAAATAGCCTCTGTTATGCACATGTGAGTGCACCTATAAGACACTTATAACGCACATGACGATACTATAGGTACCAAAAATGCCTTATAACTTACCTATAAGACACAACAACGTTGTGTTGACAACAATGAATCCATAACTTTGAGGTAGGGTGTTGTGACAATGTCCCTATAGCCAGTGGCGGATTTTGAAGTTTTTAGTGGAGTGGGCCACAAATTTTTTTGTCCTATCATTATATTCTGGTTAGTATATTAGGGTCTTCTATTTCGGGTCGGGTCAAACAAAAATAACACTAAAAATCTATGTTTTCTTCAATCATTCAAATTATCGTTCTTACACATAAAAAGTAAATAAATTCTAACAAACAAAAACTAAAATAGATATGAAAATACTGAGAAAATGTGTGTACCGGGTAGTAGAGTTACAGATCAGCCTTACGATCTTTAAGATCTTTGAAAGCATCGATTATCGACATGGAATCAATCTTTTCAGCAATTTCTATTTCTATGTAAATCACCAAGCAATCAGCGAGATATGAATCTGACATCTTATTGCAAAGGCGGGTCTTGAATATTTTCATGGCTAAAAATCCTCTCTCTGTTGTTGTAGTATAAACGGGAAGTGTCAAGATGAACTTAAGCACTCTATCAACCAGATAGTGCGTTTCATGTTTTTTAGTTTCCACAAGACATTTGCATAAATCAGCAAGAGTTGAAACACCACTAATTAGTAAGATATTCTTGTCAAATTACTCTCTTGTTCATCATCTTTTCTTTTGAAAAAAGAATCAATAGTTTTCGGTTTTCCTATGATGTCCTAAAAAAATATAATCGATATTGCAATTAGGAGTTTACACTTGTAATTTGTAAATGTAAAAAAAAAAGAAAAAAGGAATCAATATAACTTGAAATAATTTACATAGAAAAAAACTAAATTAGGGCAAAAACAATTAACTGAACAATAAACTAAATTAGGGCAAAAATAATCAACTTAGCAATAACCTAAATTAGGGCAAAACACAGCTAACATAGCAATTTGCAACTTGAAACCAATGAAAAGGGAATAAAAAATTACTTACATAGCAATAAATTAAATTAGGGCAAAAACAAAATAAATTGCAAAAACAAAATTAAACAAACCTGGTGGATAGTGATGGTGGAAGCCGGAATTGTGGTGCCTGGTGGTGGAAGCAGGTTGGCGGTCGTGATTGGTGGTCTTGGTGGAGTGGTATTGTAGATCATGGTGGTGGTGGTACGGAGTATAGATAGAGCGATGTCCTTTTTTTTTTTTTTTTTTTTTTTTTTTTTTTTTTTTCTTTTTCTGTTCTTTTTTTTTTTTCTTTTTTTTTTTCCCGCTGAAATGTAGGAAACAATAGGAAAAGGGCCCAATGGAGTAAATGGGATAAATAAATTAAGGGATAATTACTAATATGCCCCAGTTGCCCAATGCGTTTGCTTATCCGACCCGATCTCACAAAATTCTGATATTAGACCAAGGTTTTGGGCAACTGACAAGCGTCACTTTTCTGCAAGTGACAAGTGTCACTTTCTGACTATTTTTTGGGAAACTTGTGTATTTTTTGGGCAACTGGAGGACACTTGTCATCGTATGGGTCGAGATGCCCAGTTGCTTGGTCTAATATTAGAATTTTGTGAGATCAGAGCGGATAAGCAAACGCATTGGGTAACTGGGGCATTTAAGTGGGGTAAGTGGATTGTGGGCTATAAAAATTAAAAAGGTAAATTTTTTCGAGAGGGGTGGGGGGGGGGGGCGACTTAATAAATATAAATTTTTTCGGACGAAATATGGATAAGTTAGCACTACTTAACGAAAAAACGGGGGTGTCCGGGCCCCCTGGCCCATACTAAGAACCGCCCCTATTCTTGAGTAACCTTGTAATTTCGCCGATCATCAATCATAAACTCGTTATCATTTCCATGTCGAAACGCCACGTGTTTATGTGTATTTTGTCAATTCATGAGTTGCTCAAGTCAAACTGGACCGATAGCTTTATTTTCGTCTCATGACAAAAAAATATTTCATTTCAAATTTTCGTATGAAACCAATTACCGACCATAATTTATGTTTCATGAAAACCAAAAGCTTGCAGTTTTAGAAATGGTTCAATTTTTAATATTATCTATATAGAATTATAGATAAATATATAAGACAATAATAGATTTTAGAGTTAACTACATTTTTGTCCTCGTGGTTTACCGGGTGTAATGATTTTGGTCCAATAGTTTCAAAACTAACGGATCTTGTCCTGTTTTCGCTAACCCGTAACACTTTTGGTCCATTTTTCATAACTCCGTTAAATTGACTATGTTTGACCGTTAGTTTTAAGGGTATTTCTGTCATTCACAATTTTATTAAACATGAGTTATTGTTGCTGCATACACAACCACAAATACAAATACTCAAACACAAACACACCAACAAATGACTTCTTTTTTATCCAAACCGAGCCAAAATTGAAAAGATGAAGACTAACAGTTTCTCAGGTGCAAAGAACACCGGAAACCTTACAAAGTTGTTTATATATACAAAGTTGGTAAATTTCAAGTCTTTACTTGCGCAACAACATAACATGTCTGGTGCTTACTGAAAAGCACTCAAAAACATCCTAAAACTCGATTCTGGAGTTGAATTCGAAGAACCAAAAAACCTCACATTGGGCAAGTATTTTCTTCAGCTTCTTTTGGAATCATCATATCGTTTCGACAAAGCGGACAAGTAACGTTCCATTACTTCAACCATTTCTCAACACAACTTTTGTGAAAAACATGACCACACGAAAGACGGTTGATCTCTGCATCTGGTTTGAACTCAACCAAACCTTAAAACATGACCACACGAAAAACTTTTGTGAAAAACTTGTTAAACCAATATCAATGCCTCAACCTCAATAGGTGTAAACTGCAAACATGATATATCTTATCTACTTTTATCACCATGTCCAATACGTACCTTCTTAGGCTTAAATTTTTGGAAAGCAAAACCTTAAAAAAACTATAATAGAGCCCCCAAACAATCTTGAGTGCTCCTGAATTTCTCTCGTTGAGCTAGCGCACCATCTTTCATGTTTTACTATGGCAGCCACCACCAATCCACCGTCGGCCTAACAACACCAAACACTTTCCACCATCTTCACCCATCATCCACCAACACCACTGTCGGCCTAACAGCACAAAACATTAACCCTTTTAACAAATTTCTTTAATTCCAACAAATATCTCAAAATCTCCAAATTTGATAAAAAGAATTTAGAACCTGAACCCTAAAATTTAAACTCAAATAACGAAATTAACCTCATAAATAAGTAAGTCACACTCAAGCAACACAAACCTTCAACCAATTCCTCCAATTTAATAGAAAAACAAAAGCCCTAATTTTGGTACAAACTAAAAATGACCACCAGCCACAGATTCTTGGATCTGTTATTGTCACGCTGGTCACGGCGATTTCGTGGTGGCAGCAGTCGAGGGGGTGGGGGGAGTTGGGGATGGGTTTGATGAATATGTTGGGTATTGGGTATTTAGGTAATGGATTGAATATGTGTGTATGAATATGTTGGGTATTGGGTATTGGGTATTGGATTGAATACGTTTGCTGGAGGTGATGGTGGTATGGTGGAGGTGTTTGCTAAGAACTGAAAATGAATCTGTGGAAGTAATGGTGGGATGGGTTTTGTTGAGTTTGATGGTGGAGGTGTTTTTAAATAATAATAATAATAATAATAATAATAATAATAATAATAATAATAATAATAATAATAATAATAATAATAATAATAATAATAATAATAATAATAATAATGAAGAAGAAGAAGAAAAGGGCATCTTAGTCATTGTACATCATCATCCGAGGGTATTTTAGTCATTTCATGTTTTTTTTAACGAGTCTGTTAGTGCAAATATTACGATATTTAAACTAAACGGTTTCTTCGGTTTTAATAATGACAAACATATAACTTGTAATACATAACGTAAAATGTGCAAGTTACTTGTAAACACAAATCATCAATGCATACTTACATCAACACCTCCCGACGTCTCAAGTATGCTTAAACAAATTCGTAGATTTTCATCCCGGCATAAATCACTCAAGGTATGGACAAACAAATCTACTACTTGACAAATGATCAAATGATTATATTTTTCTAAACTTCACAGTTTTAATGTGACAAAACATTTTTTCAAAAATATAATTTACAAATTATCTTTGAATTAAAAAGAAATGTTTTATTTTGAAAAATAAGTTTAAAAATCCCAACAGCTATTTTTCCCCCAAAATCAGCTCCAACCTTCCCCAAATAAGTTTTCACCAGAAAAGACAAAATTTGGAGCGTCCTTGTCTGGGACGGCTCCACGGTTCCACTAAATTTAGTGGAACCGCGGGACATTTAGTGGAGCCGTCCGTACAAAATTTTCTGTAACGTTCAGATTTTTCTTGCCTATAAATAGTGGACCATTTCACACTTCCAACTTGATTTTTCCAGTCCTTTTTCTCTGGTCTAATCCCTCCTCACTTAGATGACTTTCTTTGATCATTTGGAGAGTCTTAGTTTGTTTAAGAGTGATCCAATCATCCATTCAAGTAATCCTCTTCATTCCTCTTGATTAGCATGAGAAGAACACAAAGTATCTAAGTAGATACAAAGTGTTGTCATCCCTCTTGATTAGCAAGAGAAGAACACAAAGTATCCAAGTAGATACAAAGTGTTTTCATCCCTCTTGATTAGCAAGAGAAAAACACAAAGTATCCAAGTAGATACAAAGTGTTGTCATTCCTCTTCATTTGCAAGAGAAGAACTCAAGGTATCCAAGAAGATACAAGAGTTGGAGTTGTTAGGTCTTGTAACATTTGTTACACTTTTGATTGTATCATAGCATACATCAAGATTATTTTTCTTTTGTGAGAGAGTGAGTCAAGATCATTGTGATCGTGTTGAGATCTTGGAGATCTCTTGAAGCCATTGGGCTTGTGTGATTGATCATGTGGATCAAGGGTAGATCGGGTAGATCGTGGTAGATTGGTGCTAGCTAAGATTAGCACTCGACATCTAGCTTAGTGTCGGAAATAGGATAAGCGACGTGTACGGTGTAGATCGGGTAGATCGTGGTAGATTGGTGCTAGCTAAGATTAGCACTCGACATCTTGCTTAGTGTCGGAAAACAAGTTAAGCGACGTGTACGGTTTTCTCCGCCTGAAGGGAGTTTGTTGATTAGTGAAGTAACTCTCGAGTTGGGTACTCGGGGAGTGGAGTAGGGCGAAGAGGAGCTTCGTGACCGAACCACTATAAATCACCGTGTCCGGTTTGCGCCTTCTTACTTATCTCTTTACTTTCATTTCATTCGTTATCGCTTTATACTTATATTTGCATTGCATATATGTTTGTGTGGCTAGTTGCTTATGTCGTGATTGATTATGTATGTTCCATGGTTTGATTGTGCATATGTTGTAGTTTACTATATTCATCTCTAGATGCTATATAATCATAGTTGACACTTTTCATATTACGTCACACTTGATCGGGTGTTTGATACAAAAAGTTTTAAGTCTTTAAATGGAAACGTATTCACCCCCTCTACGGTTTCCACAATTGGTACCAAAGCCACGTCGCTCAAAATTTTAAAACAAATGGTTTTCAAAATTGAGTACGATCCATGTATCAAATTACCCATGAAGGTGATAAAAATATGAAAAGTATTTAGTTGCTTAATACTTACAAGTTTTGTTGTTAAGTATACGTTGTCATACTAGCTTGAATGTTTTCTTAAATTAACAAAAGTTGGTTCTGTTCAAAACTGAAATAAGAGGTACGACACCGTTAAATATAACGGACGGTTCCATTAAATATGGACGGTACCGCTAAATTTAAAGGTACCTTCGTCTGTTTTTCAGAAATCGGTAATTTTCAAAAATTCGTATAAAATCAACCGTAAGTCCGTAGGAGTCGTGCCACCTATCGTTTTAAACGTAATTGAGTCTACTTTCACTTAAAAATATTTGTAGAAAGTGATTGTAAAGTAAAATTTACGAGTGTCTTTAATTCGTAACAGAGAGTCTTTTCCGGTCATGCCGATTGCACAAATCTTTTGTCAAATCACAAAGTGAACATCACACGTTGATGCATACATGATTTCAAGGTGTTGAACTTGATCAAATTTTTAAATGGGGTGGAAAATAATTTATTTTAAAATAAAGTCAAGCTAAGTGTACATTGTTATACCTAATACACAAAATGACGATAAGTTTTTTTGTGTATTAAGCTAAATTTCTATTTGCCTATTATAGTTTTCCGGTTTATGCGTTTATAAGGCTCATGCTAAATCACTTGCACTATATTAAGCAATTAATTTGCATTGCATATAGGCATCAACCATTTGTCTTGCATTTGTTGCAAGTTCTTAAAATGGTTTAGTAACTTTCTTAGGAATAGAAACTAAGTTAGTAGATCATGTGTGTCGAAAGATATTGTCTTACACAATTATTTTTCCAAAGGTTTAAGTGTAAAAAGTACATCACCCTAAAATACTTAACACTTTCATAAAATCCGTAACATGATCTCTAAAATATTACATCATTTGTCTTGCTTGACTATGGGTTGTCTAAACAAGATAAAAGATCATATTAATACATTAGTATTTAAGTAAAAGAAAATGTATTAAACTTGCATTGATCTAACACACATACAAAATGTTTTAAACATTTAGTATTTTACGTATGTTGTATAAAAATAGTTAAGATAATTATTTTTGTACTAATGAGGTATCGAAAAACTAAGAATATTATACTTAATAATATAAATAGTTTTTCTCAAATAAAAATAAATGACAATATCAAAGTAGTAACTTAATATGTCATTAACCTCACACATACAACTAGTATTAGAATAAATAGAACACACTCCTTAAATTTTTATTTTATTTTAAAAAAGGAGTGATCGTGAGGGTCAAGAAAGATTTCGAGTACATATCAATTCATTATTCAAATTATGATTGATATCATCATCGAATCTAATTGACAAGTTTTTGAGTGTGGACATGAAATTGGAGTCATTATTTGTCTAGCTTCAAGATAACATCAAAACATGATGAAACATATTATCTTGAATCTACATACTCAATCACACTCGATTGTTATGAAAATAATGACGTCCTCTCAAGACGAAAATAATATGCATCGGATCATAACTCACACTTGTGTTGAAGATGCCATGTTAAGTCTTCTTGTCCAATGGTTGTGTTCCAAACTTTAAACTAACATGTTTAAAAGATGCATAAAATACACAACCAAGTATGATTGACAACTTGGATGTTTCATCCGAAATATACAAGTAATTTACATTGCAATGCAATTAGTAAATGTGTCATTTCTGAAAAACCAAACAAGAGCAAACAAACAACGTATGTAAACTTTGCTCATGAACAACTCAACACTCAAAGTCACATGTCTAGTAAAAGTGTCATACATAATATGTTATTAACTATTATGTAAGTCATCAATCTTTGAGAATATCACATGTATTTCTCTTATCAAAAGATTGACAAAGGATAACTTATATCCTATGCATCTTATTTTCTTTGTGACATGAATGGTTATGTTACAAGAGAATACATTGCATCCTGTTAACAAATATAGGATATTAAAGTTGAATAATAACCTAATACGACATGTGTCACTGCATAAACAAGTAAAATTGGTCATACACTAAAATACTTGTTTCACAAAGCATTCTTAAGAGTGATAAGTTTCCTCTTAGAAAAACATACTTGTTGAAATAAACAGTATGTCTCATTTCAAATAAAATGCTCACAAGATCTATTGAGGTAAGTAGCCTTTACTAGATTCTCACTCAAGATATGCAAAGGAGCATTCTTGAAACACACACGATGTTGTAGATTCTACATTGTATCACATTAGAGTGTCTCTTGGTTCTAGGAAACCAAATCATGTTAAAATAACATGTAACAACTCAACAAACAAAGATGATGTCCAAGAGGTCATAAAATACACCATCTCCATTAAACAACCTTTAAATCTCAAACACGAAATTAAAACATTTCGCTTGCCTTTGTTAGGAGTTGTGTAAGACATGTCATTTTCTTAACCGACTTTCAAAGTATGGTTAATTGAGTCATATTAGGCATGTATAAGCAAAACAAGATAACATCATCTTTGCTATACTTCGATAGGAAAATATCGGAATTTTAATTCTTCTAACATGAGAATGACTACTGGAGAACCTATCGCACTAGAAATTTAATTTGACCTAACGGTTGGATTGCTTCTAGGAGAGAAGTTGGGTTCGTGTATAACCCGTAAAAATGGTCGTATTTAGCCTTAATTGAGTACCACTAGTGATAGTCTCATACTTATTCTCTAACTTGAAAATTTTTCATTCCTGCATTTGACTAGAGATAGTTTACATCGGTGAACTTTATCTCCCGTTAGGATCTCATTTTTAACAAGTAGTGTAAAACCCCAAAATTAACACAATCTAGAAGGACCAAAATACCCTCTAATTTTGAAATTTTAAGAATATATAAAATCATATGAGTAACATTATTTGAGCTTAACCTAAATAATTAAAACCTTATGTTACCTAATAAGATTAATCAAATAAAACCTTACATTATAATTTGAAAATAACAAAAACAATGTTCCCTAATTTAAAGCCTAAGTAGGCGATTTTTTTTATGTATATCTACACCATTTTTTTGGGCCCAAATAGGAGAGGGATATCATGCATTGATTTTGATTGATCACAAGCCCATAATAACATTCATTCATTCCTTATTTGTTCCAATCAACAAACGCGGCTTGCCCTCAAAAGATTATAACCGAACATTGCAAACCCTAATTCTCTCTCACTAAAAAATTTCGGCTGCCTCTTTGTTCATGCTATTCGATCCAAAGGAAGAAGAAGAAGCAAGGCTTTGATCATTATTTTCTCACTCAATTCGTGTCCCACATAAGGTAATCATATACACATCATTGATCCATTCGAATTTTTGATAACAAACCTAATCGATCCCTTATTTTCTTGGTTCTTTCATTCGGCCACAATCAAAGAAGAAGGAGAAGGTGTTGGTGATTCGACCTTGTGTTTTTTTTTCTTGTCTCTTTGATCACGCTACGAGGGTAAATTGTATCATCCTTTCTTGTTTAATCCTTGCAATATTCGATTCATCTTGTTGTTCTTGTCGAATGGTACACATGAAATCATAGAAAGAAAGATCACATAAAATGATAACATGTTTACATAAAATCACGAATATGAAAACCCTAATACGATTGACCTATTGTTGTGATTATGATTCGAATTGTTATGAACATGTTAAAACACGTATGAATCGACCTAGGTTTGTTTTGATGTCAAATATAATTACTTGTATCAAAGAATAAATAATGAGAATGAAAAACCGTATTCGATTACATAAAATCATGAACCTATGTGTCCAGGAAACTTTGGCCAAATTGATTCGATTGGATATAAATGATGGTAACGTGTTTACGAGTGTTTCTTGGGTTTAAAACTGAGTTTAAGAAAAGGGCTTTCAGAAAATATAATCCTTGTAATTTTTAGAGGTCGGGAAGATACACTTTTTGATTTTACAAGTTCATGTGTCAAAACTGAATTCGTATGTCTGGAAAATCAGTATGTGTTTTTTATTCTTAATTTGCAAACCATGTCGAATTAGAAGATGCCCTTTTGCAAGAATAATATTCCATATGTCTAGTAATTACTGGAATTTTTTTAGATTTTTATAAATTTTCTAGATGGGGAAACGAGATACAAACTTTTCGTATGTTAAAACTGATCAGAAATCTGGACGAGTTGGCTTAAGAGATTTTTAGACTATAGTTATGCTTGCTAATAAAATCTGGAAAAATTATGTAAAATACTTAAGACATCGAAGTACGTGTGTGAATTTGTGTGGATTTTATTTCGAAGTTCTAATGAGGTTCATAAATTCGTCAAAACGTGACCAGTTCATATATATAAACTGTTAAGAGTATAAAAAGGGTTTTAAAAGGATTACTTGTGTAATATTTAACTAAGGGGTCTAAATTGTCATCTTTCTAATCTAAAAGGCTTAACTTGTGAAACCTTGTAACTTTAGAACATTTACATTTCATACCCTAATCTTACCATAATGACACTATAATCCCTAAACTTGTGATATTTGCAAAATAAACCCTAAAACTTATGAAGGCTACACTATGAACCCTAAACTTATATAAATGGCATTATGAACCTTAAACTATCTATATAGTCATCTTTAATACCTTAAATTGATTAAATGCTAAACTTGAATGTTTATAACTAATATTTCTAAATATGGAAACTTGCTATTTTTGGAAAGTTACTAAATATGGAAACTTGCTATTTTTGGAAAGTTGCTAAATATAGAAAGTTACCTAAAATGGAAAGAAAACTAAAATGAAACCTATATGATTAAGAAACTATGAAACTTATAAGTAAACTTATGATTATTGTAGATCGGGTGAAGAAGGAGTGATCCCCTGCTTCTATTCATTTCTATTGCTTTGATTTTGTGTGCTTGATAAGGTACATATATTCTTTCCCTTTTCATTAGGGATATTGCTATTGATCCTATGCCTGATATAATTCCCTTATTTGACTCATGACTTTCATTGTATGATTGTCATTCTTATTGATTCATTCTGACATTTATTTAAATGTCTCTGCTATGCTATACTTATGCTTTGCCATGCTTATTTGAATTACTATCTTGTTTCTCTTGCCATGCTAGATTATGATTGTTGTATGCTATGATAGATCCGTGCTTGAGCTAACCTAGTTGTGGAGGTACCATGACCATGTCTTGGATGGCACCCTAGGCATGACACTCCCGTAGAGGTGTGATAGATCTACGGCGTTCCCCCTTATGATATGATTTATTGTGTACACTATTGGCCATTAATGCGTGTGTGTGCTTAGTCTAGTACTGACATACATACTTATGTTAGGGAGCGTATGGATGCATCCTAGGTTTTATGTGTATGTGATTATGGTGACCAGGTGGTGTGTGTCTTACACTCCTTCTCACACTATTATTATTACTTAGAGGTCTCCCCTCTTCGTATACTTGTATTTGCTTTAGTATGATTTGACGGATTATGATATGGAGTTCTTATGGTACATCCTTACATGACTTTTCTTTATTTTATTTTCTCTTGTTTCATTACTTATTCAGTTCTCATGCATTCTTGATTCGTTGTTCTTCTTAAAATTCGTATGACTTTCATGATTATGCTTTTCGTTTCGTATTTTTATTCTTTCGTTGCTTATGCTTATTTACCGTTATGTTATGTTATGTTATATATATCTGTTCACTGGGCTTTTTAAGCTCAGCCGCATTTCTTTTCCTGCGGCAGGTTTTAGTTGAAAGCTGGGTTATGAGTGGAGAGTACTTTGGACTTAGAAGACTATACCTTGATAGCTATTCTGGATTAGAGATGACTAGAAGTGATTATATTTTTAGACTTAGCATTTATTGTAATTCTCATTTATAACTTTGTATTACAGATTTTCCCTTTGTAACCTTTGAAGTTCTTTTGTATTAATTAAGTCATATGCTTGTGTTTGCTTTGATATGTCACCATAACATAATACTTTTACCCTTATCGGGTTGGGGTGTTACAAGTAGTAACTAGGATCTTCCATAGCAAACCTAGATTGCTTGCATCCCACATATGTGTTTCAAAATGATAACATGTTCTCGTAAGATATGATTAAATGTCTTCGTGATCTTAAATGCTAAATGATTATCATGGTTTGCATGATGTTTGCATTTATTCCTTATGTGCATCTTACATGATTTGCTTGTAAAGATTGCACCCACACTATGTCATTTTGACACATTAGGAATTAGGTATGCCTATCACTATGAACCCTTAGAAGTCATAGAGTCATACACTAGTGTCAAAACCTATAAGTCAAAGTAGTCGCGAAGTTACCCTAATTCCCTAGTCATCATTTCGCCTTCTTCTAAGTAATACACCCTTTTGTAATGGGAAGGTTAGATACAAACCTAGTAGAACTCGTAGTAGGGTTGACAACTTAAATATTTCATCCGAAATATTCAAGTAAGTTTAACTTGCAATCACAATTGTTAAATGTCATATCCGAAACATCATACTCAAGCCTTTTAACAACATATGTTAAAACGCTCATCCAAAAGCTGAAAGCTAACATCAACCCTCGGATGACAAAGGACTCACAAGTCACTATATAAGTGATTAGTAGTTCATCTCATCCTCGTGTGATTATACACGTCTTAAGATCCCAAACCTTGCTGCGAACTAGCACCATAGGCCTAGCTTTACATCTTTCAAAACCCCATGAAACACTCACGTGCGAAGCACATCGAAATCCGTAAATCAACCAAACCTCTCAACCGAGAATCACTTAATCATCTTCGTCTAGGTCTAGGAATGATGGAACATATTCCATAAATCTTATGACTATTTAAATATTTCACTGGAAATATTAAAGTCATCCCTCGTACCCCTCTTATGACTACTTGAATATTTCACTGGAAATATTGTAGCCATCTCATGCGTCTCGTCTCATGACTCTTTAAATATTTCACTGGAAATATTGAGTCATTCTTCACACCGCTCTAATGACTACCTATGTATTTCATCATAAATATAAAAGTCATCTCTTCTTGTCCAGTACTGTTCAAAGAATTTATTAGGTATAAGTTCTCTCCTCGTGTCAAAAAGTCTCACTAAATCAGCGAGATTTATTCTTAAAATCCAATGACAACTTAAATATTTCATCCAAAATATTTAAAGTATATTTAATTTGTGTGATGCAATTAAATGTCATTTCTCGTTCTCGATTAACGTTCACCGAATCCCGTTGGATTCATTCATAAAGGAATTTATTTGGTATAGATTCTTTTAATCTAAAGTCCAGACAAATCATATGTGAAATTCCTTTGTCAAAAATCTTCCTTTCAATTCTCACCAACACTATCAAAACCCACTCGATGTAGTCTTGAACCAAAACCGTCTCCTATCATAATAGATTCTATCTATCATCTGATTCCTTAGCTTTTTCCCTTTCACTTCCGCATGGTATCAAACACTACCAATGCTTCCGCATCCCACTCATCTTCCACACACTTCAAACGAAGAGCTGCTAGGATACGTTGAGATAACCCTTCCTCATCAACATAGATAACCCCACTGGAACCTTATCACTAACCTCACAACCTTGAAGATTTCATCTTCTTAACCCTTAGGATATCTCCACGTGATCACATGCCTCATCATAATATTCTATGAATATTCACAATGATTGAGAAGAGATACGTAACTTCAAAGGTGAAGTTTATCGTATGCTATCCACCACCTGTCATGACGTTACTAAGCTCATTGCTTCCGTCAACGTTTGTTTTCCTCTTTATCTTTTACATCTTGTCCGGATGGTAATAGATTAAGGGGGAGCGAAAACACACTCATATTGTCTTTCACCAAACACTCTCAAGAACACACAAATGTGGTTCTTATTCCCTAGGAAACTTCCCTTTAGCTGCCCAGAACTAGGCTGCACAGGAAAATTCGTGACTTCCAGGTCACGGTACCGTTAAATAGTCCACGGTACCATTAAATTTAATGGTACCGTGTGGTATTTAGTGGTACCGTGCCTATGTTTGACGAATTTTCACTGTTCCCTCCTGATCCCCGCATCCCTAACCTCAAACCTGCAAAATTTTGCAAACTCACATACACCCTAAGATTTCCTCACTACACCATAGGACACCATCACCGATTTTAGTTTGAATCCCACAACCTTGCCTATATAAGGCCTCACTATTGCAAGCTTATCTTGCATCTCATCTTCAAACCTCACATTAACATCTTTCATCATCACACTCAACCCTTTTAGCTACACTTCACTCTTGACAGTGATAGTTAGTCTAAGAACCTTCAACCCATAGATCATCACACTCAAACCTTATAACCTTCAACTCATCACACTCAAACCTTACAACTACTCCTCACTTTGGATAAGTGACAGTTAGTTCAACAACCTTCAATCCTCACAAACACACGAAGCCCTTCATGCACCAAATTATCTCTAACACACAACTAGGATCATCCAACCTAGAAACCTAGAACTTCGTTACCTTAACCCCGTTAGAGATATCCACCAACAATCCTGTTAGGATCACATGCACCTTTTCTTTTTCCCTTTTGAAATATATCATGCATCTCATTGTTTGTGCAAACGATATATTAACCTAAACCATCCTTTCCCACCTTTCCTCAAAGGGCAAAACCAACATCTCCAACCACATCATCATCATCCTCCACCTTTAGGATTCCTACACCCTTACCTCCACCAAGTCCACCACAACCTTTAGCTATCACACTAACCCTATCACCATCAAACCTCTTTGGACTTGGCACCAACACATCATTCTTATCACCATCACCATCACCACAACCTTTAGCTCTCACACTAACCTTGTCACCTACATCACCTTTTGAACTTGGCACTAACACATCATCTTTATCACTATCACCATCACCACAACCACTAATGGGTCATCCCATTATTTATCCCCTACAACCACATAACCCAAGTTGTCCTTGTTGTCACCACAACCAAAACTCTCCCACCTTATGGAATCATTTAGGTATAACCTCTATCGAGTCTACTTTATGGCACGACTTGTCATAATAGTAATCATTTAGAGTATGTCTTATCAACAAACTATCCTTAACATCAATCATCTTAGGTAGATGATTATGTTGTTCAAAAGGTTTGTTAGAACTTTCCTTCCCAATGACAACTTGGAAGAAGTCATTTAGTGCGTCAGTCAATGAACGAATCTCGTTCTTGATTAGTGTGATTGAGTGAACAATTACACCTTAGGTTTTCGGTAGGGATGTGACACTTACGTGTTAACATAGTTTAACCCATGCATGTCTTGCTATGTGTATTCTATCCCTATAATGTTGCTCCTATACTGTTATATATTATGCTGCACGAAGCTAACCCTTGATGTAGGAAAAGCCTTTGTAAGAATTTGATCCATGGATCCGCTAGATACTAAGGTGAATAAACAAGGGGATTCAATTACCATAGGGGAGAATTGAGCTAGGGGGAGCTCGGGAGAATTTGAATACATAGCATGGAGTCCTTCTAATGGTGGTGATAGAAGAATTCACTGGGATGATGCAAACTCGCCTTTCTAGGGAGAAAGGATAGTAGTGTAATAAGGGGGAGTAGGGAGTAAATCCAAGGGAGCGCTCGAGGCAACTACCTTTTTGATTCGACAAAAGGGGGAGAAGGGAGTGTAAACAGGTAACTTTTACATTTTACTATGTGTTACGGTTTACATATTTGTCATCATCAAAAGGGGGAGATTGTTAGCGCAAATATTACGATATTTAAACTAAACGGTTTCTTCGGTTTTAATAATGACAAACATGTAACTTGTAATACATAACGTAAAATGTGCAAGTTACTTGTAAACACAAATCATCAATGCATACTTACATCAACACCTCCCGACGTCTCAAGTATGCTTCAACGAAGTCGTAGATTTCCATCCCGACATAAATCACTCAAGGTATGGACAAACAAATCTACTACTTGACAAATGATCAAAGAATTATATTTTTCTAAACTTCACATTTTTAATGTGACAAAACATTTTTTCAAAAATATAATTTACAAATTATTTCTGAATTAAAAAGAAATGTTTAATTTTGAAAAATAAGTTTAAAAATCCCAACAGCTATTTTCCCCGCCAAAATCAGCTCCAACCTTCCCCAAATAAGTTTTCACCAGAAAAGACAAAATTTGGAGCGTCCTTGTCTGGGACGGCTCCACGGTTCCACTAAATTTAGTGGAACCGTGGGACATTTAGTGGAGCCGTCCGTACAAAATTTTCTATAACATTCAGATTTTTCTTGCCTATAAATAGTGGACCATTTCACACTTCCAACTTGATTTTTTCAGTCCTTTTTCTCTGGTCTAATCCCTCCTCACTTAGATGACTTTCTTTGATCATTTGGAGAGTCTTAATTTGTTTAAGAGTGATCCAATCATCCATTCAAGTGATCCTCTTCATTCCTCTTGATTAGCATGAGAAGAACACAAAGTATCCAAATAGATATAAAGTGTTGTCATCCCTCTTGATTAGCAAGAGAAGAACACAAAGTATCCAAGTAGATACAAAGTGTTGTCATCCCTCTTGATTAGCAAGAGAAGAACAAAAAGTATCAAAGTAGATACAAAGTGTTTGCATTCCTCTTCATTTGCAAGAGAAGAACTCAAGGTATCCAAGAAGATACAAAAGTTGGAGTTGTTAGGTCTTGTAACATTTGTTACACTCTTGATTGTATCATAGCATATATCAAGATTATTTTTCTTTTGTGAGACAGCGAGTCAAGATAATTGTGATCGTGTTGAGATCTTGGAGATCTCTTGAAGCCATTGGGCTTGTGTGATTGATCATGTGGATCAAGGGTAGATCAGGTAGATCGTGGTAGATTGGTGCTAGCTAAGATTAGAACTCGACATCTAGCTTAGTGTCGGAAATAGGATAAGCGACGTGTACGGTGTAGATCGGGTAGATCGTGGTAGATTAGTGCTAGCTAAGATTAGCACTCGACATCTAGCTTAGTGTCGGAAAACAAGTTAAGCGACGTGTATGATTTTCTCCGCCTGAAGGGAGTTTGTTGATTAATGAAGTAACTCTCGAGTTGGGTACTCGGGGAGTGAAGTAGGGCGAAGGGGAGCTTCGTGACTGAACCACTATAAATCACCGTGTCCGATTTGCGCCTTCTTACTTATCACTTTACTTTCATTTCATTCGTTATCGCTTTATACTTATATTTGCATTGCGTATATGTTTGTGTGGTTAGTTGCTTTTGTCGTGATTGATTATGTATGTTCCATGGTTTGATTGTGCATATATTGTAGTTTACTATATTCATCTCTAGATGCTATATAATCATAGTTGACACTTTTCATATTACGTCACACTTGATCGGGTGTTTGATACAAAAAGTTTTATGTCTTTAAATGGAAACGTATTCACCCCCCCCTCTACGGTTTCCACATAGTCAAACTAACGGTCAATGAAAAATGGACTAAAAGTGTTAGGGATCAGCGGGTTCTGGACAAGATCCGTTACTTTTCAAACTATTGGACCAAAATTGTTACACCCGGTAAACCACGAGGACCAAAAATGTAGTTATCTCTAGATTTTATGCATTGCATGAATGAGTTTGTCTAATCTATGTACTACATCTACGTGACTTTTAATAAATAAGGGTATTTTAATCAAACATTCTAGAGTAAATTACATGGATCGTCCCTGTGGTTTGTCCAAAAGTTTATGTATAGTCCCTCAAAGTTTAAAGTTGCATGTATCGTCCCTCTGACTGCAAAAGAATAACATCTATGGTCCCTGTGATGGATGTCCGTCTATTTCTCCGTTAAACAGCCCTCACGTGATAAACACGTGAGGGTAATAATGTCTTTTTCACTATGGCTGCCTTCCTCCACATAAACCAATAAAGGCTGCCTATTGATAATATCATCTCCATCTTCATACCACATTAATTAAAATGTCAAAACAAATGCAAAAAGCTTATATCTTAAATACATATGTTTCTTCGAATTTGGGTTTTTATAGATCCACCATCACATACTATGGGTCCCATTAATTTGCTTTGTATCCTACCATCAAATTATCAAATCTTTTCATTTCCTTTTAAGTTTGTACTTATTGTGTTTGTGTGGTGTTTTGGACGGCAACAGCAAACAAAAACAATTAAATATTATTGTTTTTTTGGTTCTTGACGTCAATAAAGGAAAACAGAGATATGGTTCTTGTAGATATAAGACCAGATCCGTGGTGGGTTCGAGTAACATGGGGGTTTTGTTGTTAGCAGAGGCTAGTGGTTTGTTGTTAGGCGGGGGCTTTGGGCTGTGGTGGTGGGTTGGGTTTTGGGGGTGGATGGTGGTGGTGGGTTGGGTTTTGGGGGTGTATCTGTCTCCAAATGTGTCGGGTGAAGTTCAACAATGAAGGACCCTTATTTTAATCAGACATCACCATTCAATCAAGAAAGAACCTTTCTGTAACACCCCAACCCGATAAGGGTAGAAGTATTACGTTATGGTGACATATCAAAGCAAACACAAGCATATAACTAAATAATACAAAATGAATTTCAATGGTTACAAGGGAAAATCTGACGATACAAGGTTACAATGAGAATTACAATAAGTACTAAGTCTAAATATAATCTCTTCTAGTCATCTCTAATCCGGAATAGATATCAAGGTATAGTCTTCTAAGTCCAAGAGTGCTTTCCACTCATAACCCAGCCTCCTACTAAAACCTGCCGCAGGAAAAGAAATGCGGCTGAGCTTAAAAAGCCCAGTGAACAGATATGTGTAGCATAACATAATGGTAAATAAGCATAAGTAAACGAAGGAATAAGAATACAAAACGAAAAGCATAAACATGAAAGTCATACGAATTTTAAAGAAGAACAAAGAATCAAGAACGCATGAGGACTGAATAAGTAATGAATCAAGAGAAAATGAAATAAAGAAAAGTCATGTAAGGATGTGCCATAAGAACTCCATATCATAATCCGTCAAATCATACTAAAGCAAATACATGTATACGAAGAGGGGAGACCTCTAAGTAAGTAATAATAGTGTGAGAAGGAGTGTAAGGCACACACCACCTGGTCACCATAATCACATATACCTAAAACCTAGGATGCATCCATACGCTCCCTAACATAAGTATGTATGCCAGTACTAGACTGGTCACACATAATAAGTTGACCAATAGTGATCGTGATATAATACATATACATAAGGGGGGAACGCCATAGATCTATCACACCTCTACGGGAGTGTCATGCCTAGGGTGCCATCAAAGACATGGTCCTGGTACCTCCAGAACTAGGTAAGCTCAGGCACAGATCTATCATAGCATACAACATTCATAATCTAACATGGCAAGAGAAACAAGATAGTAACTCAATTAAGCATGGCAAAGTATAAATATAACATAGCAGAGACATTTAAATAAATGTCAGAATGGATCAACAAGAATGACAATCATACAATGAAAGTCATGAGTCAACTAAGGGAATCATATCAGGGTCAAATGTCAAGTCATCAAAGTATCAAAGGTTCATCGTCAAAGGTTCATAATCAAATGGTTTATTTAAGAAATCTTTATCAAATGATTTTCATAAAAATGATCTTTAGTAACGGTTTTCATAAAAGTAGTCTTTCAAATTAGTTCTCATAAAAGATAGTAAAATTCCATATAAAAGTGGTATCCCATCGTTCGTAATCATCATTTTAAAATAGTTTTTCTCAAAACATTTCCATGATATAATTAAGAAAGGTTTTCACATCTAGTCACCAAAATCAAATGAACCTTCTAAGTGTAAAGTGATTCGAATACTAATATCACAGGGTAAAGAACGAATTTTATCAAGTATTATAATACAAGGATCATAATGAACGAATGTCAAATGGATCATGAAGAACGAATCAAAGTATAAGGGAACATAGCAATGGCTTAGGGAATCCTAATGAATCAAGATCAAGGATGTCATGAGAACGAAAGCACCCTTACTGAAAAAGGGTAGAATATATGTACCTTAGACCGCAAGAAACACACAACTAGAAACATAAGGATCGGAACAAACTCCTTCCTCAGCGAATCTACACGAATCATAAGTTTACTTATAATTTTCATAGTTCCTTAATCATAAAGGTTTCATTTTAGTTTTCTTTCCATTTTAGGTAACTTTCCATATTTAGTAACTTTCCAAAAATAGTAACTTTCCATATTTAGTTTAAAAGCAATTTAGGGTTTCACAAGTCAAATTAGGGTTTCCAAATTAAGTAAATGTGAGATTAGGGTTTCTAATTACACAAGCCGTTTTAATTGATCATTTAAAGTGATTAAACTCCAATTAGGGTTACATATATTCAATTAGGTCATAATTAGGTTATATTTCCCGAATTAGTAGTTTTAGTGTTTGATTCATATAATTTAGGGTTCAAATTATCATTATTCAAATATTAGGGTTGATATTGCAATTTTACCAAAGTTCAAGGTTAATATGAGAATAAATAAAAACACAAGTTAAATACTTTTAGGATGATAACATAGCTTATTTAGGTTTTAAATGTGAAACATATAAGCTTATAAGTGTTCTAATTACATAACCACTTAAATTCAGCATTAAGACCAAAACAGATCCGACTTTAGCTAGTTTTTAGACACCTTATACGAGCTTATAAAATTCTATACTTTTACCCAGATATACCCATATGTCTTAAGTATTTTACATAATTTTTCCAGATTTTATTAAGTAGTAAAAGTACAAATGAAAAATCGATTTTCACCACATGTTCCCGAACCGGATCTGCTGGAACACACCAAAAGTATGTATTTATTTACCCAGGTTAAACATCTCAGAAAAATCTACAAAAATTACACAACGTAACTCATATATCAAATATCATTCTGTAAAAATTTCAGATCTTAATTCGCTATAGATATTAAATTAAAAATCCTGGACCACGACTGAATTTTTATAACCCGAAAGACAGTTTTGACAAATGAATTTGTAAAAATCAAACGGGTGCCTTCCCGACATCTAAAAATCACCAAATAAATTTCATTTGAACTCTTTTTCACTGAATTAAGTTTTAGACCAAAGAACCACCAAAATTCATGTCTATTTCATTGGTTAACAATTCGATTTGTTAGCACATAATTTCTGCCAGATTCATATGTATATACCCATCCGATTTTAATAACATAATTCATCATATTAACACATATTAATCCAAAAATGATGTTATAGATTAAAGTTTATAATTACCTCTTATCTTAGGTCGAATAAGGATCAAGAACACAAAGATCTCTAGGTCGAAAAATCACCACACCTCCTTCTCCTTCTTTGTGATACGAACGGAAGAAAAGAAAAAAATATATAGATCGATTAGGTTATGAATATGATCATGTCGAATAGATTTAAATGATATAATGTTTGATTACCTTTTTGTTGTGATACGAATAGGATAAGAAAACAATGATCAAGCTCTTCTCCTTCTTCTCTTTGATGTCGAATGGAATAATTTTCTAGGGTTTGTTTGATGTGCTTTTGCCGTACAAAATGGAGAAGGAAGAAAATGTTAGGGTTTGTTTTTGGAGAGGATGGTATACACGGTTATGGTGAGGAGATGTAGGAGGGTTTGAGCCAAAAATTATGTGGTGATTAAGGAGTGATTATCACTTTCCATATTTGCCAAATTCTTATTCTTATCTCCCATAATTAATTTGTGTACAGATTTTATTAATTTCGGTCTACAACTTATACTTTTAAACGTGCCATAATTTCTATCTCAAGGTTCATACATAATTTCATATAATACTTTAGATTATGTTTTCATATTGTATGGTTTCGAGTCATAACATGATATATAACTCAAGTTTTAATTTATAGCGTATTTTATAAGTTCTTAAAATTTCAAAATTAGAGGGTATTTTGGTTATTTCCGATTGTGGTAAATTTTGGGTTTTACACTTTCCGCCTGTAATGGCCAATGATTCGGATGCTAGTATTTCCGCCTCACAATATGATGTAGAAAACTATTTTGTGGCGTCAAGTCTTGATCAAGGGTTGGGTAAATTACCACTGAGACGCAAGCTTCGGGTTTTAGCGCTTCCTTTTAACGAATTTAGGGGTGATTTGCCAAGTGGGATATGGGGTTTAAAGAGTCTTGAAGTGGTTGATATTGAAGGGAATTTGATGAGTGCTAATTTTTCTATGGTTAGTTTTATGAAATTGAAGAGTTTGCGAGTTTTGAATTTGGGGTTTAATAGGTTATTTGGGGTTGTTCCTAAGTAGCTTTCGGAATGTAAATATTTAAGGTTCTTTAAATGGTGATCATAAAGATGGTAACTGTTTTGCAAGCTCAGTTCCTCTGCAAATCACAATGCTGCCCGAATCTTCATTTTGAGTTTTGATGAGTTTGGTGATTGTTTGAGTTTTGATGAGTTTGGTGATTTTGGTGAGTTTAGTGATTTTGGCATTGTGTGTGTGTCTATGTTTTTAGTGTGTGTTTTGGTGTTTTTTCAAGAATTCATTGATGGGTTTTGTAAAAGATCCAAAAGGGTGTTTGAATTTGTATTAAAATTTGGTAATGGAAGAGTGTAGCAAAACCAGAAGTATGTATTGGTATATGTGAAAGAATGGAAAAGAAAACCCTTATTTAATTATTAGTCAAACCATAGTGAAAAAGACATTATTACCCTCACGTGTTTATCACGTGAGGGCTGTTTAACGGAGAAATAGACGGACATCCATCACAGGGACCATAGATGTTATTCTTTTGCAGTTAGAGGGACGATACATGCAACTTTAAACTTTGAGGGACTATACGTGAAATTTTGGACAAACCACAGGGACAATCCATGTAATTTACTCAACGTTCTAACTCACTTTTACTAATGTATAGAGTTTATGACTTGTAGCGTTTTGTATCTGTCATTATAACACACCTTTTCTTAAGCGTATTCAATATGTAGCTGTGAATTTAACTTTTTGTCAATTCGTCGACCTTCATAATTATGTAGCCGTGTCTATAACTATAAGGCCACTTACAACAGTTAACTCAGCCTTAAATTTTAAGGCATGCCACGTCAGCTTTTTCACACCTTAACTTAACTTAGCTTTAACCCACACAACAATAACTCAGCTTTAACAAACCTTAACTCACCTTTACACATAAATTTTCAAATTCAACCCCTAAACTTATAATCATACTTCATTTATTAAAAACATAACATTAACATTAAAACATAACATACTTAAAAAAAATTACAACGAGATTTAAAAAACATAACATGTAAACGAATTAAATATTTATTCATGGTCTTCTTGATGTTGATGGTGCTTCTTGTAGGATCGAGGCCTTGATTGATCTTTGAGCCAATAAGAATCTCTGTATAGCAAACTTATACTTATGCAGAAACTAAATATAAGAATGTGAAGAAGACAATGACTAATGAACTATGATCCTCTATGGATCTTTTATTAATTTTTCTATTGGAAATCGATACAAAACTCTAAGCCGTATGTTTCTTTTATAGAAAAGAAACCCTAATCCGACTTCTATGAAAATGTGTGAAGAGATAAACACAAATCTCTTCTTAGAATAACTCTAACAATATACTAAAAATAAGCTACGACCAGCATCATTGAAGGCTGCCAGCACGAACAAGTCAATGCTATCAGCAGGAACCAACGTCAGCAGCAACTAACACTATCAGCAGGAACCAACTAATACTAACAGCAACAATGACTTCTACATAAAATTATAAAATTCCTAACAATCCTCCCCTAAACTGGTACTTGACTATGTTAAGTTCCAGTTTCTTGATTGAGCTTTGAACACTTGGGCCTGAGGATTGCACTTGAGCAGCAGCATCAATAAGTAACCAGCAGTAACATCTTTAAAGCAAAACTTCCAGCAGCAACCTCTATATTACAGCAGCAACAGGAAAACATCTCCAATTAAACTGGTTACCATAAACTTCATTTGATCTTGATTGCTACTATGACAATGTGTACATCAAATCACTTTAAGTTTCATACTATTCTCATCACTTCCAGGTGTGTTAACTCCTGTGAGAGGTGAATCATTGAAAATTAATGGATTTGATGTCTCTTTACCAATAGCCATCACTACTGGAGTAGCCAATGTTTTGGTGTGTAAGACCATGGTACATTGATAACCATATGATTTTTAGTAAATCATCAACTATGAACGGATTTGAGTTGTCTTTACCTGTAGCCGTTTGCTCAGGACTAGTCAATTCTTGGTTACAACAGAACCTTGGTGAATTGAGTACCAAATATGGTTTTCCAACTGCCTTTACCACAAGCCATATACATGTGGGCTAGTCAATTCTTTGGAAACCCAAAAGGGTGAAATCCATGGTGAATTGAAAACCATTTCAACTCTCAGTTGAGAAACATGGGTGAGTTGAAGTACCCTAATAGTTTTGAGCAAACTATCACAGCTATCAACGGATTTGAGGATCACACCAGAGCTGTACCCTCATGGTGAGCCAACTTTTTCTTGTCTGTGAGACATGGTAAGTTGAGTACCATTTGAGGTATGGTTCAAGAACCAACACTGTACCTGCAAGTGGTGCCCTCAAAACAAACAAGTTAGTACAAACAATATACAAAGGATTTTTTTTGACTAACAAAAGAAATAAGCCTCCCCTCAGGCTTATACCTCTCCTCAATCTGAGCACTTATGGATTGAGCATACCAATATTGACCACCAAATAGTTAAATCTGGGCCCATCAAATGCTTTAGTTAACAGATCAGCAACATTCTTCACAGTATCTATTTTAAGCACTTGGATAAGATGCTTCTCATAAGCATCCCTGATAAAGTGGTGCCTAATCTCTATGTGCTTTGTTCTCTGGTGAAACTCTGGGTTTTTAACAATAAATATGGTGCTTTGGTTATCAATAAAGATTTTAGTGTTCATGAAGTTGAACCCATAATCTAACAACTGATTTTGAAGCCAAAGTACCTGTCCACAGCAACTAGCAGCAGCAACATACTCGGCCTCAGTAGAAGATGTAGCCACAATAGTTTGTTTCTTGCACTGCCAAGAAATCAATCTTCTTCCCATAAACTGACAACCCCCGTAGTAGACTTTCTATCAAAGTTAGCACCAGCATAATCACTGTCACTATAAGCTTCCAGCACAAAAGGAGAATCTCTTGGGTACCAAAGACCCAACTTAGGCTGTCCTTTTAAATATTTGAAGATTTTCTTGACTGCATTCAAGTGGGAAGTCAATGGTGTAACTTGATTTCTAGAACAAGCACTGACTGCAAACATGATATCAGGTCTAGAAGCTGTCAAATACATGAGTGAACCTATCATAGACCTGTAGAGATGTACATTAACAGCATCATCAGGTTTAGTATTTGATTTAGGCTTTGGAGCTTCAAATGGTGTTGTTGCAGTCTTCACACCTTCCAAGTCAAACTTTCTAAGTATGTCTTGCACATACTTCTCTTGGCTGATAAAAATCCCATCAGGTTTTTGTTTGACCTGTAAACCTAAGAAGAATGTGAGCTCTCCCATAGCACTCATCTCAAATTCACTCTTCATAAGCACCTCAAACTCCCTACACCAAGCTTCATTAGTAGAACCAAAAATGATGTCATCCACATAAATCTGAACAAGGATGATATCTTTTGAAGTCTTCCTGATGAAGAGTGTCTTGTCAATTGCCCCTCTTCTGTAACCATGCTTCAGCAGAAAAGCAGACAACCTAGCATACCATGCCCTTGGGGCTTGATGAAGCCCATATAATGCTTTGACCACCTTATACACCAAATCAGGATTCTGAGGGTCCACAAAACCCTTTGGCTGAGTGACATACACCTCTTCTTCAATCCTACCATACAGAAATGCACTCTTCACATCCATCTGATAAACCACAAACCCCATGAAAGAAGCAAAAGCCAAAAATAACCGAATAGCTTCAACTCTTGCCACTGGTGCAAACACCTCATCATAGTCAATTCCTTCTTCTTGCCTATGTCCTTGAGCAACCAAACGAGCTTTGTTACGAACCACAATTCCCCTAGCATCCCTTTTATTCTTAAAAATCCATTTTGTTCCAATAGCAGACTTTCCTTCAGGCAATGGTACTAACTTCCACACTTTTTGATTCTGAAACTGCTGCATTTCCTCTTGCATAGCCTCAACCCAATCAGAATTTTCAAGGGCTTGTGCTACACTGCTTGGTTCAATTTGAGATAGAAAACAAGCATAGAGGGAATGAAGATGGTCTGTATGATTACACCTTAGTTGATCTTGAATATAACTGACAAAGGCAGCTTCTCCAAACTTTGGTTGTTGTACCTTGCTTCTTGTCTGGACAGGTGAATTGAGATCTCCAAGAATCAAAGACTGAGGATGAACAATGTTGATCCTCTTAGTAGCATTGGGATTGACATCAATAGTTGAGGCTTGGTTGGTGATAGAAGGATTGAATCCATCATCATAGGAGGAGGAAGTGAAAATGCCAGTTCTTGATTGATGGTAAGGATCTTCCAACTTATCTCCAGAAGAGAATGAATTACCAAGATCAGATGGACTTGGGAATCTTGAAGGAGAGTCATCAACACCCAATAAGTCAACAGATAGGGTGCTTAAAGGAGCAGCATGATTAGAGGTATCAGCAGTATCATCGGAAGAACCAGCAGAAACAGGTGCAGCAGGAACAGAAATACCACCAGCAGAATCCATGTTCCTGCGGGCTTCAGCTGCAGCATTCCTCAAGAGCTCCAGTGTTTCTTGTGAAAGCTCAGATCCAAACTCTTCAGCTGCTTCTTTAGCACCATGTTCTTGTCTTTGAAGTCTTGCAAGTTCCTCTGCAAAACCTAAATCACCTTCACTCATGCCTGATATAACTCTAGCATCATGACCTGCAGAATGGTTCGAAGGAAAAGAAGGAACAACAATAGGTTATTCATCACTTTCTAAGTCTGAATCATCATCTGAGGTACCTGCATTGTTAGTTTGAGAATCCTGTGTACCTGCAGATTGATTACATTTGAATCTAGAGTAACCTAAAGAATCAGTCAGATACTCAAGGTCAAAATACCACTCAGGACCTGCACCCTGTACATTAGGTTTATCCTCAAGATATCTCAGATTAAGAGTTTCTTCTATCCTCTTAGCAGACAAATTATATACCCTATAGGCCTTACTATGAGCAGAATAACCAACAATAAACCCCTCATCAGCCTTCCCTTCAAATTTACCTAGGTGATCACTAGTGTTCAAAATTGTTACATGACAGCCAAATGGTTTAAGGTAACTAATGTTAGGAACCTTCCCAGATTAGAGTCAGCCAGCATTGATCTAACTGCTTCTATAAGGGTCCTATTTTTCCTTTCAGCCACCCCATTTTGTTGAGGGGTTCTGGCATTACTATAGTCCCTCTTTATCCCCTTACTCCCACAGAGTTCAATTAGATTAGAGTTTTTAAACTCTGTGCCATTATCACACCTTATAGACTTAACCTTTTTATTTAGCTGATTTTCTACTAAGGCAATAAAGTCCCTAATTATAAGATAGGTTTCATCTTTAGTACCTAGAAAGAAAGTCCAAGAAAACATGCTAAATGCATCAGTAATCACCAGGCAATAATACCTTTGGTCAATACTTATGATGGAAGTAGGACCAAAGAGATCCATATGAAGAAGCTGCAAAGGCTCAGTGATGGGGCTCACAGTTGTAATGGCCTTGTATGAAGTTTTGTGTTGCTTTCCTTTGTTTCAGGCAACACAATTGTGTTCATTAGTGAAGGTCTTGAGAGGAAGTCCTTCTACCAAACCATTCTTTGCAAGCTTGTTGATGGTCTTAAAATTCACATGTGCCATTCTTTTATGCCATTTGTTAGACTCATCCACAGATGCTTTTGCCACCAAGCAAGTAAGAGTACCCTCAGGCTAAACTTCATTAAGATTGAAACTGTAAAGATTGTGTGTTCTTGGAACCTTAAGTACAACCTGACTCTCATTAGGCAACTTGAAGTCTATGGACAACACAAGACAATCAATCTCAGTGAAGAGAACACCATTCTTCTTGTTACAAATTTCATACTCATCTTTCTTAAGGTATGGGAACTTAGCATTACTGTTAGACACAGTGGTTGTGATTACTTGTTGTTGGACTTGAGCAGTCTCAGGAGGTTTTTCATTATTGATGACCGTTTCATTAGGATTTTTATCACCCATTGTAGGACAGTTTGAGAGACTGGTTTAGAAAAGTTTTCTTCTTCGACAGAGATCCTCACCAGGCTTTGATACCACTTGTAGGATCGAGGCCTTGATTGATCTTTGAGCCAATAAGAATCTCTGTATAGCAAACTTATACTTATGCGGAAACTAAATATAAGAATGTGAAGAAGACAATGACTAATGAACTATGATCCTCTATGGATCTTTTATTAATTTTTCTATTGGAAATCGATACAAAACTCTAAGCCGTATGTTTCTTTTATAGACAAGAAACCCTAATCCGACTTCTATGAAAATGTGTGAAGCGATAAACACAAATCTCTTCCAAGAATAACTCTAACAATATACTAAAAATAAGCTACGACCAGCAGCATTGAAGGCTGCCAGCAGGAACAAGTCAATGCTATCAGCAGGAACCAAAGTCAGCAGCAACTAACACTATCAGCAGGAACCAGCTAATACTAACAGCAGCAATGAATTCTACATAAAATTATAAAATTCCTAACACTTCTGCCAAACATGATCCATAAGGTCTCGTTGGAGTCGAGTATGTGTGTCTCTGTCGCGTATTTCTCTTGCCCTTCGACGTTGGCCATGGCATCTGTTGACCCACGAATTTTGCCTCAAACGTGGTGACGGATCCACCCACATGTCGTTAAAATAACGCATTGCAAAATTTTGATCTTTTATAATCATGTTATGTAAAATAATGCAACAATACATGATTCTCTTTATCCTCGCAAGTTCCAATTGACGTGTCGGTTTTCATAGTATACCCCAACGTCCTTGAAGCACACCAAAAGCACGTTCGACATCCTTTCGTGCACTTTCTTGTTTCCTTTTAAAGTAAGCATGTTTCTCGTCAGTTGTTGCCGAGAAGGATTTGACAAACTAGCCCACTGTGGGTAAATACCGTCGGCTAAGTAATAGCCCTTTTCATACCTCCTTCCATTTACCATATAAGGAGCTGCAGGGGCGGTGTCATTAAGAATTTCGTCGAATAACGGTGAGTTATCCAAAACAGTAATATCATTATTCGCCCCCGCCATCCCAAAAAATGTGACCGGATCTAAACACACACCTTGTGTTAGATAGATACTTTGAATGATGTCTAGTCTAGCATGCGGAATTTACTAGCTAGCACACAGAAGATTTGTTTGTTGTGTTTTGTGTGAATTGAATGTAACAGTGAATGAACTAGAGAC
Source organism: Artemisia tridentata subsp. tridentata (assembly GCA_021014915.2). Taxonomy (NCBI): domain Eukaryota; kingdom Viridiplantae; phylum Streptophyta; class Magnoliopsida; order Asterales; family Asteraceae; genus Artemisia; species Artemisia tridentata. Next base: position 342,267,928 of record CP139503.1, on the reverse strand, counting down.
AAATAACTTTAACAAAAACCGATTCAATATTATTGATGAATAATACGAGTACTCTTGCTAGTACTAAGGTTTACATCTTGAATCTTAACAAAACAATAATCGTTATTCTCTCTATATCTAAAGGCAATCCTTTTATAGACTAAGGATTCCTGTACAAGATAACTATAAACTAATTCTATAAGATATACACAAAATCTTTTCTATAATTATCTTTTACAAAATCATAAACCGTACTAACTTTTTCATGCAACCGTACTAACTGCTTTTGTCTTCAAACTCATCAGCAGTAGTAACTTCCATATCCAGCCGTATGAACTGCTAAAGCTTAATTCCTAACAATCCTCCCCTAAACTTATGATTTCTCTCCAAATCACTAAGTTTCATCAAATTAAGCTTCTCCTTCTTGATGAGGGGGATTCTTCCAAACACTTACCATGTCAGTCTCTTGGTTTGGGCTTTCCTCTGTTGAGCTAAATCAAAAATTCTTCTATAAAGTGTATTTTCCATCTCTGATTCACTTTCAATCTCTAACTGTGACACTACCAATGTCAATAAAGTAGCAGTCTTAAGTGGATAATCCTTTTCCACTAGCATATAGATTTCAATACCATCTTTTGCAGAAACTCTGTGTACTCCACATGTATCAAAAAGTTTCCATGAAACATCCTTGATTTTAGCTTTGAATCTCCACATAGCTTCTCCACCATCTGGATCAAATATCCTCTTCAGTTGAAACCATAATTCTTTATCTTTGTCTTCTAGAGGATCTGCTACTCTGAACTTATCTTACACTAGCCTCCACAACTGATTTAAATCTTCTCTATCAAAACCATTGAGTAAATCTTCAAAAAGTTTATACCTTTCTGTCATTCCACCAACTCTCATAATCTTCCATCCTTTCATCCTTCCATCAGAAAACACTTTCCAACCTATGATAGGATGTTTTGCTTGTAAAGGTTTGATATTCGTAGATTCTGGGATCACAACTAACATACTCTTTAGATGTTCATCTGATAAGCCTTCCTTCTTTTGTTTCTTTGCTGCATCAGACTCTAACATTTCTGCTTCTCTCTTCTTCCCTGTTGTGAAATCCCTTCTTTAACTTGGAGTGTGCAGCCTAGAATAAGTATCATAGTAAGCTCTTTGTATCTCAGCATCTGTTCTTCCTTTAAAATCACTTGGCTTGTACATTGCTTGATTCTTCAAGAAAGTTTTCATGAATTTGATCTGCTCCTTCTGTGTAGGTATCTTCTCTTTGTAACCTGCTTTTTGTTTATCTTTTATCCTCTGAACCAGATCTTTCCATGCTACTTCTCTATTCTTTTTAAGTATAAACTCTTTAAGCTTCTCTGACTTCTCTTCTTCATTCAACTGCTTGTCTTTGAGAATTGTTGCAGCTTGAGCTATTACTATCAAATCAGAATCAATCAAGTATTGAAGTTGCTCATTGAATTCCTCTGGATCAACTTCTTCACTTGAAGCTACTTTCTCCAATCTTGTTTTATCCATGAATTCTGCTATGTTTTGAACTTCATCATCAGCCATTTTTCTTGCTAACTCTGCATCAAGATCCAGCTGTGCTTGTTCTTCTGCCTTTTCTTTTTCAATCATCTTCCTTGCAACTTCTTCATCAAAGTCTATCTGAGCTTGAGTTCTTAGTTTTACTTTCTTGGTCTCTTCTTGTTCTTGCTCAGCTTCTTCAGAAGTCATTACCTTTTTACCTTTAGCTGCCCTTTTTCTTTCATATTCTTCTTTAGCCGTAGGAACTGTCTCATGCTCTGTATCAGCAGTTGGAACTGCTTCAACAGTTGGAACTGCTTTAGCCTCTTGAACACCAGTCTGAACTGTCTCATGAATCTCAGCAGTTTCTTGAACTTCTATATCTGCAACATTACCAGTATCAATACCAAATTGTTCTTCTTCTTCTTCTTCATTTTGCCTCCCCTGAGACCCTGATCTATCCCCCTTTCTTTTATCTGATTTCCTCCCCTGTTTGGGAGAATCACCATCATCACTATCTTAATCTTCTGAAGCATCTGAATCATCATCATCCAACACTACTCTTGCCCTTTTCTTTTTCAACTGCTCTTCCAGCTTCTTTACCCTTAAAGTCAATCTGGTGTAGACCTTAGCAAAGTTCTCCTTGTGAGCTTTGAGCTCCTCCTTGTTGGTCTTTAGCTCCTCCTCCAAGGTCTCAACTTTGGAATTAACTTGGTACATAATTCCATCAATTCATTTTGTGAAGATCTACCCTCATCACTTCTAGCTGTGTGACCTGCTAGGAGAGGTGAATCATGGGGCAAGGATCCGGTAGCCACTCTAGTAAAACTAGGTGTGGTCCTTTTCCTATAAGTTATGTGAATTGGGGGTTGTTGAATTCTTTCAGGAGCTGAAGTGGATGTGTGATGGGGATCAGTTGGTTGTACTGACCCTTCACCCACTCCAGTTTGAAGCATCTATGGAAACAATGGGACTACTACTCCTGAGAAAAGCTTACTAGCCATAGCCATATTTTGAAAAACTTTAGATTGAAGGCTAGGAGTAGCAAAAGTTTCAGTTGGTTTTGTAAGCAAGTTTTTCTTTTTATTCAAAAGAGTTTGAACAAACCTTGGATACATTAGAAACTTTGTTTTGCTGTTGACATTTGATGCCATACCCTCAAAAATAATTTTTGAAAAATTGAAAACTTTGTTTGTTGATAGACAAATGAGAGCAATAACAATATTGCTACTGAACTGCTCCCATGCAGTCTTTTTAGGACATAAGCAGTGTAAAAGAGTATGTATAAAAAATCTCCATTGAGGTGAGAAACATCCCTTTTGAAAAGTCAATTTTTGATTGGATGTATCATACCCCATTCTGGCAAGTTCTTGACATATTTTAGTGTTGTGCATAGTGATGATACCATCTGAGTCTTTCAATTTAAGATGTCTCCTAATTATAGACTCGGTAACAACAAAATTTATGCCATCCACTGTGGAGTGAATTTCTAAGTCTCCATCTTCACTAGTCAAGACAGTAGCATTCTGCCAGAACTGTGTGATGTGAGAGACGTAAAGAGTAGGAGAGACAGTTAAAGCATACCTTATGTGAGAGTGGTTTAGAATGTCCACAACCTCATAAAACTTTGGTCCATCTCCTTCCTCTGTTTTCTCTAGAAACGCAACCTGGTTGTGACGCTTAACAAATTCCAATTCAACCATTTTTAGTGATGAAGAGTGAAGGATTTTAGCAATAAGATGATCGTTTAGAGTGAAGTTGAAGTATTTTGCAAGCCAATTGGGTTTTTATAGATACTGTTAGGGTTTTGCGAATTTTACGTATGAGATAAATTATCTTGGGAAATAGAATAAATCAATTTATGGTAAAAAGATAATTATCTTTGAGAAAAATCCCTATAAGTATGCTAAGAATAACGGTTTTACCCCAACAGCTATAAAATTAGTTACTGACAGATTTTTACAACGGCTAGTTGAGCCGTACTAAATTTGCACTAGCAGTACAAACTGCTGAAGTAAAATTTTTGAGCCGTATTAACTTATTGAAATGATTAAAAGAACATTGCTCATTTAGTTTTTAGCAAACTATCAGCTATCAACGGATTTGATTAGTCTTTACCAGTAGCCGTTTGCTTTGGACTAGCCAACTCTTCACAGTTAGATATGGTGAGCTGATAACCATACAATTTTTGGTAAATTGTCAACCATCAACGGATTTGAGAAGTCTTTACCAGATACCGTTTGCTCTGGACTAGTTGGTTCTTATGTGGGTTAGACATGGTGAACCAATTACCATTTGTTGTGTGCAAGGGTCACACACTGAGCTCCAGATCACCATTTAGTCCAAAACACATTAATTCCTTGGTGCTTTTCATTCATAACCTGCAATTGTTAGTCCAAAAACAAAGAAACAAAGTGCAGAACACTTGTCTCAAAATATATAAGCATATGACTAACATTGCACATAACAAGAAAAGTTAATTTCCTTGTGGTACCCAAGCCATCACAGACTTAGGCTTCCCTCTTGCATCAACATAATTCATTATTTTTAAAACAATTTTGGCACCATTTGGTTTGATAGGTCTCCAAACCCAACATGCTGATGCACTCACACCAGTACCCATATGTCCCTTAGCAGTGTTGTTATTGACACCAGTGCTAACCACTTCGCCAGCAGTAGGAACTGCTTGCTTTGTAGTTGTCACTTTGGGTTTCCAAACTTGGTTTTTCACCATCACTTTTTGATAAAAGGTTCTTTTAACAGTTTTTGGTGCTTGTTTAAAAGCTTGTTTTGCACCTTGACCTGTTGGTCTTGGGTGAACAGATCTAATTGGTCTGACAGTATGAACTGCTGGTCTAGCAGTTTAGATAGATCTTAGGCCAGACTTTAAAAGAACTGATCTGGATATCATCTTATCATTCCTAGGAAGAGGTTGAGGTCTTTCTAGGTTCATGCTTTTGTTTGTATACTCTCTTACCCACTTATCACAAAAAGGTGCAAGATGATCAAAGCTACCACAAGAGTAACAAGCTTTCCTATAGCAGACAAAATCATCACCTAGTTGGTGAGATTTGAGGTTGTTCCAATTCCTTTGGTTACCTCTGGGCTTGTTTGTGGTTCTATACATTTTTGCATACCTTACTATTGGTCTAAAAGGTTTAGCATTAGATCTAAGCCAAACAGTCTCAGGTTTAACCATCTTTGGAACTTTTGGTTCCTCTATCTTAACACTAACAGGCTTCACCACAGCCTGATCATCCTCATTATCAGAAGTCCAGTCCTCTATGGTTGGAGCATCTGAGCCCTTTGCTGAGGACACCTTATCCTCAGAAAGTGAGTGATGCGTGGTTTTGCAACCTTACAACAGGTTTTACCTCTCGAGGGATCTCAAGAGGCTTACAACCCCACCAGGCAGTGTACCTGACCGATGTAGTATAGTGTAGTGGTAAGTACGGGGGATTGATCGTTCTCCACAGGGAATAGTGTTCGTTAGGTATGAAAGACTACTCTAATAGGTCTAAGGGTTGAGGAAGATTCTTTTTTTTTTTTATGTTTTTATATTTTTATGAAAGCAAGTAAAATCTCGGGTTTGAAAGAGTGGGCGGAATTAGTTGCTAGTCAACTAACCCAAATTACTACGAATGCAAATAAAATAAATAACTGAAAATAAAAAGTTGGTGAAAACTTAAGTGTAGAGAAATGTGTTTACTTAGATTTCCTTACTCCCTAACTATCTTTTACCGGTTGATTAGTGTGTATTAGTCGCGTGGATGACGGGTGTATTACTTAATACCAATCGTGGGGTGGCGTACGTACTTCCCCAACTCTACAAGCTCCTACTTCACTCCTATGTCGAGCCGGCTAGGAAGCTCCTAACATGGGATCACTAGAATTCGCTTGTGCATTAAATACAACCATAAAAACCTTTAGTACGCATTTGGTTCATGTTTCTTAAGACGTTCAAGCAAGTTACCGAATAGGAAGTTAGCCAGTTTTCTTAAGCCTAACATAGATAAACAAACATCCAATACAACTAATAACACACTAATAACCAATAATCAATAGCTAGGTTTCATTAGATCTAAGCAAACACAAGATAAATCTAGCCTAACATATTAATCAAAAGACAAGAACAAGATAGAATCAAACAACACATAGACATATTGAATGATTAATTGATAACTTATCTTCAATGTAACATGGAAGATCTCAAGGCAAAAAGCCTTGAAAAAGATGCTAAAATTGTCTTAGGGTTTTCTCCCAAAAATTCCACACTAAGTTCCACACTTATGACAAAGAATTGCAAAACTATATATAGATTTTTACATCTGACGGCGTCACGTTATGGAGTGTGACGCCGTCACCTCGCCGCTTTTAGGGTTCTCGGGTGACCTTCTTGACGCCGTCCCTCTTTAGCTCTCCAAAATCCGTTCTGGCTTATCAAGGCTTGACGCCGTCAGACCTTGAACGTGACGCCGTCCCTCTTTGAATTAAGCCGTGACGCCCTTGATCAGGATAAAGCGTGACGCCGTCAGAATTCACATGCAATTTTCACTGGCTTATCATGAGTAAATTTCACATCCACCTTTTCTTGCCAAGCCATGACGCCGTCTGGAGTAAATCCTGACGCCGTCAAAGGTAACTTCCAGCCGATTTTTGAGACTTTGTCGTTTTCTTCACTTTTATGCTCCAAAAACGTCCAAAATGCCTCCTTTTCCAGATTTATCCTCAAAAGTACCTAAAATGACAAAAGGAACGATTTAGGGCAATATTTGATTAAATAAATACGATTTAGGGCTTAAATGACCCCTTAAAAGTGGTACACTTTTCGCTTCATCAGTGAGGCATCACTCACATTCTCATTTACAGGTTTATCAACTACTTCCTTCTTAGGTTGAGGACCATATTTAAGTTCAGGTAGTTGAAATTCAGGGAGTCCTGTGTGTTATAAGTCTATGCCTGGTGGTGTTGGAATTCCTCTATAGGGAGGTGGAACTGATTTGTACCCTAGGCCTGACTTAGCTTTGTTCAATATCTGACATTCAGCTATCTTACTGACACCTTGAGTTGCAAATTCTAATGTGTCAACAGTCATTTTAATGTTCTGATTGGCCTTCTTAACCTGTTCCAGTTCATGTTTTAACACACTAATTTCATCATCCCTAAGCATTAGGTCTCTCTTAAGTATTGCCATAGTATCACTAAAAGTATATTCATTCTCCTTATAGTGAACTATCTGTTCTTCTAAAACACCTAAAGCTCTTTTATGATTAGCTAAATTAAAACAAGTCTGGTTTAGCTCTAATCTTTGTTCATCATATATTTTCCTAAGAGTTTCTAATTCTTTTAATGCATCACAAGATTTTGAACACTTAGAAACTTGTACCTCATAATCTGAGAAAGCCATGAGAGAAATCTCTGTAGATGCTGCTTCCTCCTCTGCAATATAAATCCAGTCAAACCCTAAGCCATCAATAGCAACCATAGCCTTTGACTTGAGTATGTAATCTCCACAACTCTTGATCCTGTGGATTTGCTTTCATAAACATTGTTCCTTGAGTCCTGCTTTCTGGGCTTCCTGCATTCCCTAGAGAAGTGACCCATCTTGTGGCAATTGTAGAACTCTATCTTTCCTTTATCATATCCAACAACATCATTGCTATTTATGATTATCTTCTTCCCAGTTTTCTTCAAGAATCTCTTAGCCCTCATGCTAAGAAGAGAGAGCTGCCACTTGATATCCATCTCTTCAAGGTCATCTTCATCTATCTCTTGAAGGTCTCCACGAGTCAGCATAGTACCATTGTGTTGTGTAGTAAGGAAAGAACAATAGGTATTCTCATCCAGAAGTCCATGTGTACTGCTTGAAGTATTAGCCGTACCAATGTTAGCACTAGCAGTACTAACTGCTCCAGCAACCTGTACTTCATCTGCTTGGCTTGAGGTACTGGGAGTTGACACAAAGGCCAAATTCCCAGAGCTTGAACTTGAGCTTTATCCAACAGTCTTCTTCACATCATGTTCAACAATTTTGAAGTTGATGTAGAGGTCCATCAGATCCATAGAGTCAATATCTGGCTTGTTTTTCCAGACTACCACATGCATAGCACATTCTGATGGTAGACTTCTTAGGAATTTTGAGTTGAGATCTTCCTGAGGTATCTCAATTCCTAGAACAGCAAGCTGGCTTACTAGTTTCTGCAACCTGTTAAACATATGATCCAAAGACTCATTGCTTGTAGCAAAAAAATTTTCAAACTGTTGCTTAAGTAGGGTCTTCTGAGTTTTCTCGGTAGCATCATTCCTACAATATCTTGCAACAATGGCCTCAAAAAGAGTTTTAGCACACTTAAACTTGCTAAAGTTCAACAACTGATCATTGGGAATGGTCAGCAGTAGCAAGCTTCTTGCCTTCATATCATTCTTGTGTTGTGCCTTCTCCTCAGTAGTTACTGGCTTAGTCTGCACCTTTGTCTCAGTTTTACCTTCAACAACAGTTGTAGTGGTTGTGGGTTTGTATGAATTTCCATCTTCAATAATCTCCCAGAGTGTATAGTCCTGCACTTGGAAGAACTGCTCAATTCTCAGCCTCCACATATCAAATTCATTGGGTTTGAGCATTGGAATCTTTGCAGCAATGTTAGTTGACTGAGTTGTCTCCATGTCCATCTTCTTGTAAGTTTTCCTTGGATCTTCTAAATCAAAGTATCAAAACCTGGCTCTGATACCACTTGACCGGATCTAAACACACACCTTATGTTAGATAGATACTTTGAATGATGTCTAGTCTAGCACGCATAATTTACTAGCTAGCACTTAGAAGATTTGTTTGTTGTGTTTTGTGTGAATTGAATGTAACAGTGAATGAACTAGAGACAAATAAATTTAACAAAAACCGATTTAATATTATTGATGAATAATACGAGTACTCTTGCTAGTACTAGGGTTTACACCTTGAATCTTAACAAAACAATAATCGTTATTCTCTCTATATCTAAAGGCAATCCTTTTATAGACTAAGGATTCCTGTACAAGATAACTATAAACTAATTCTATAAGATATACACAAAATCTTTTCTATAATTATCTTTTACAAAATCATAAACCGTACTAACTTCTTCATGCAACCGTACTAACTGCTTTTGTCTTCAAACTCATCAGCAGTACTAACTTCCATATCCAGCCGTACGAACTGCTAAAGCTTAATTCCTAACAAAATGCATGCCAAATCCATAAATCTTGTGAAGCAACTGCTTCAAGCATTATAGTTGGGTATTTTTTATCACCCATACCAAATTGACCTTGCTAAGCAACCGGATAATTTTTCCACTCTCAATGCTTGCAATCAATGCTACCAAGCATTCCAGGAAAACCATGGGCCGACTCATGTCTTTCGTAAATACTTTGAATGTCGGTCCATGTTGGTTTTCTTAAATACTCCGGCATAAACAAATCAATAACGCAATTGTTAAAATTATCATGACACTTCAATGATGTAGTCGCACCCATTTGCAAATACTCATCAAACGCATCGGGTGACGTGCCGTACGCCAATTGGCGTACAGCAGATGTACACTTCAAAAGAATACTTATACTTGTTCGACCAGTGCAATCTTTCGCTTTCGTAAAAAACTTAAAATGATCAGGAACAAAACCAGAGGTATAAGATTGAATACCTTTCACTATTTGTAGAAATAGTCGCCGGCTCATATGAAATCTTCTTCGAAAAACCCGTCCCGGATACTTACAGTCTTCATCGAAATAGTCGGCACGCAAACGTTGATCAGCAAGTTCACGTTCACGAAAGATATGCCCACGTGCAATCGAAGGTCCAGCTGCTTCTTGTTGTTCCATATGCACAACTTGTTCGTACACGGATGCCATCCACTGAATGTCGTCTTCGTCACTTGAAAAGTTGTTAGCTTCATTCGGATCCATTGTGAATCAATTTTTTTTTTTTTTTTTTTTAGTGGAAGGTTGAAGAAGCTAGTGTAAGATGTAGTGTATTGATTTGTGGAAGTGTGAAAAAAATGTGGTGTGAAATGGGTATTTATAGGAGAGTGAAATTAGTTTTGAATTTTATTTTTATTTTTTTTAATACATATAGCAGTTATTAAGTATTAAACACAAGGGCTTGTTTTGTAATTTTCAATTTTGAATTCTTACGCATGAACTAGCCGTTTAAGGGGGCGAGATTTTTTTTTTTTTTTTTTTTTTTTTTTTTTTTTACAGTTTCTACCCTTAACGCAGCGTTAAGGGTATAACGCAGCCCTTAACGTTGCGTTAACGTGGGATTGTCACAACAGCTAACGCACCTTAACGTGCGTTAAACATGCCCAATTTGGTCCTTAACGTGCTCTTGACACCACCGTTGTGAGTGGTCTAAGTGTGTGTAAAAAAAGTCACACTATTACTACTATATACATTCATGGACCAAATATTAATATTTATACACTTTTGATATAGTTACATGTTATGTATTATATTTTGTAAGCTAGAACATTTAGTGTGGCTTGATCCTCATAGTGAGATGCATTCTTTTCTTTCAACACTACTGTGTTTATTTTACTTAAGTGGGTGGACATCACTTCTTTTTTTAAGCATCACCACATAAGTTTTTGATAATCTATATGCTATAGTACGTGTAGGGTTCTTTTCAGAATAAAAAAATTGGGAGAACTGTGAGAACCAATCTGAAGCGTTGGATGTTTGATCAATGGTTAAGATGAGTTATGGCACAATGGTAATTAAATGAAATTTCAGGTATTAATTAGTAATGGACGGAAGGGCATTTTGGGTATTTTCGTGAATTGAAAAACACCCCTAAATTAAATGAATATTTTTAATTGCAAAACATTGATCAGTTACTAAAATCTAGGACTCTTTCTTTCTCTCTCACATCCCCATTGTCTTTCTCTCTCACATAGATGCATTCTTTTCTTTCAACACTACCGGTGTTTACAGTATATAGCACTTACGATATCCTATCCACAAGTCACAACCATCTATTTCATCGAACATGATTTAGATTTGGTGCCTCCGATCACTACTCATCCATCGTTCTCTGCTTTATGTTTCAAAGTGCATGGCTACTAAAAAAAAGACCCCAAGTCCGATGACCTGTACAGATGACCACATACGATTTAAATGTATTGTCTTCAAATACATGGTGTTTTGACAGAAGATTTATGTGTGTTCAACGAGAATTTAAGATCCTATGTCATATTTATTCCGGTGAGTATATACTTGTTTGTATAAAATTGTGGTACGCACATATGGTTCCAATTGTAGCGTAATGGATTGGGTGGGAAATTTTTTTAAAATATGCCATGCTGTGTGTATAGTTGTGCGGCTCAGTAGCATGAACACACATTTTCACATTTTTTTAAAGATATTGGCTAATTTTCTTTTTTCACTTCTTATCACGTTTTTTTTAATAAGATCCTATGCTTATTTATTTTAAAAAGAATTAAAATGCAAGTGTGTTTTTACAGTTTCGGGTAAATTTGATGCCTTATGTGCATATGTGTTTTTTGTTTTCATATAAAGATGTTTTGTGTTTAGTTCTGATTTATGGGTGCACTTGTGTTTTGTGCTTTAAGGTTGTACTAATTTCTCAAAGAAGTCAAGAGTATGGTTTCGTGTGCATAAATCTGCATATGTGTTTTGTTAGTTGTTATAATTAAATAATTCGGTTATTAATTGGTTGTAGTTACATGTACGAGTTTGATGAGCGAGGTGAAGAATGAACATGTGTTTTTGTCATGAACACGACAAAAATGAACTCGATGATGAAACTGGTGCACATGAGCACATCGACAAACACGAACGTACATGAGCTACCTACAAGATCGCAAAAACACGTTCATAGTTCAAGAAAATGATATACACATGTGGATGTCTAATGGATTTTTTTTTTCTTTCTTGATTTTAGAGACGTGTATTTGAATAGCATCGTCATGTATCATATCAAATCTTGTGTATGTTTTCATTATGCAGATTATCAAGAAATCGTAAATGTTTCAAAGAATATATATGACGCCTCTTTGGTGCACATGTATTTCGTAAGTGTTTACACATGTATTTTATTATTAGACTTTGGTGCACATGTATTTTGTAAGTGTTCATCCATGTATTTTATTATTTGAAAGACTGACTTTCAAGAAAGTATAAAAAAAGGTTACATAATCTGGAAATTTAAAAGTGTATTTTGTTTTTATAAATTTCCACGTAATTTTTTTTTTATAAATTTCTACATAATTTTTTTTTCTTTCAAATAAAATAGAATTTCCTAAATATTCGGAACTGCCATAAATAAAATAGAATTTCCTAAAATAGAAAATTTGTAGTGTACTATCTTACCATTTTGAATTAAATAAAAATTAAGAAAAAATGAATAAAACATCAGTTGTCTAGATTGGTTTTCGCAGTTTTCGCGATTTTTTGTTTATGAAAAGAACCCTATGTCCCTTACCTATATGCTATATACTAATATATATTTTAATGTAGAGCTTACATTATGTTCTCGAGTTGAGTAAAAGGGAGGAAGTAAAGTGAAAGTAAGAAACTTTGTGTTCTCCAGTTTTTTTTAGAAAGTAAAGTGAGGTAAAGTGAAGTAAAGTGGTTATATTTTAGTTATAAAACTTTCACTCCACTTTTGGGGTGAAAATCACTTTACTTCCTCTCTCTTACTTTACTTCCTCTTTCTTTCACTTTTATTCATTTTTTTTCTCTAGAACGCAGCTTAAATAATGGCTTAGTTCAAATAATAATGTGCTTGCCTTTGGGCCTGTTTGGTAGGGGCTTTTTGAGGAGCTGTTAGCTTTTTGTTACAAAATAATCTCATCTAAACTAAGTAGCTCCGTTTGGATACATTAACTTCAAGCTTTTATTTCAAACAAATAGCTTCTAAATGAAAAGCTGATTCATGAAGCTTTTTAAACATCTTGAAGCTGTTAAAACTTTAAATTACTGATATACCCTCCAAACATTTGTTTACAATTATAGATATGTCTTTTTATGTCATTTTACATCTTATAATTACATTTAACAGCTAACTTACCAAACACTTTTATTAAAAAAAGAAAGAAAGATACAGTTTGTAGCTCATGTTAACAGCTTTGCAGCTTACAGCCTACAGTTTACAGCTTACAGCATACAGCCTACAGTTTACAGCTTACAGCTTACAGCATACAGCTTCTAGCTAGTTTTGTCAAACATACACTTTATCTCAATAAGTCCAAAAGTCCAAAATTTTCGAGCCACCTTTATAAACTTTTTTTTTTTTTTAAGAATAAAAATAAAACATCACTTTTAACTCAACACAAATTAAATAAATTTGATCTAAATTTTACAATATTTTTCATAATAATCACAAATTTGATAAGCAGATTCATAGTACGAGTAAACGTCATAAAACAAAACAGATGATATGGAACTGGACCCAACACGTGCTAATGGAATAGAACCACCATTAGCAGCCATAATCAATTTTGAAGAATCAAGATATAAAGAAACGAGCTGGGTAGCCCGCGCTTTGCAGCGGGTGTGTTTTGCACGTAAGTGTTGTGAAAAACGTTGCTTATCCGGATATTATGCAAAAGCGCGGGAGGTTTTGCGAACACATATTGAGAACATGTTTGATTCGGTATGCGTTATTTAGCAGGCACAACCTAGAAAACACGAAATGTATCGTATTTGTCAAAAATATTGATTTATGAAAGTATTGCAAATTTATACTCGTTTTTATTGGAAAAATTATTTCGTGAACAATGGCGCAAGTTTCGTAATTTTTCGAGTCCGTTTGGTATGTCGAATGAGCCCCGAACCGTTTTCGTGAAAAGTATTGCAAGATGGCAAGAATACCCCCTCCGCCCTTAAGTTTTATTTCCCACCCCCACATCTTGTATTTTCATTTCTAACCTTGAACCTTTAGTATTTAAACCCATTATTTTTATTTTGTATTCATTTTTAATACTAATAAAAACACACACATATAATGTCTCTCTCTCCCCTTTCTCTCTCTACACCGCCGGCCACCCAATAACTTCCGGCGACCACCGTGCCGGAAATTTTTCCGGCGAGTGTTTTTATTTGCCGAATCGATAGATCGGCTTATCCTTTTCGTTTCTGGAGCTTTTAAGCTCGTGAGCACCACCGCAACCATCCTCACGCGCCACCACCACCAACTGTCACACTGCCGCCACCTCCACAGTATTCCCCCTCCACTTTCTTCTTGGTAGAACACCTACACGCGCCCCCTTCCTTCTTTATTTTTATTATTTTCCAAAACCCTAATTTATATATATATTTTTTTATTAAATCCGGTTTACATTTAATTATTTTTAATAAAAACATTTTTAATCATTGTTTTTGAAAACTAAAACTTGTGTGGAGCCTTCGGTCAAACTCGGTCAACCACCGAGCCAACTGAGTTGGTTCGGTGTGGTAACTCGTTATGTTCTCTTAGTCACGGCGAGTCGAAGGTTGCGGTTAGGATTAGTTTGGGTTGATATGGTGTTGTGATGGTTTGTGTTTGGATTTGTTGTTCGGTTTGTGTTTGGTTGGTCTCGACAGTCAAAGGGAAACCAAGCCGTGACTCACGGCGAGTCGAAGGTTGCGGTTAGGATTAGTTTGGGTTGATATGGTGTTGTGATGGTTTGTGTTTGGATTTGTTGTTCGGTTTGTGTTTGGATTTCTAACTAAACAGCCCATGTACTGTAGCAGCCCATGTACTGTAGCAAGCACTGTACAAAGTACTGTAGCAACATCCTGACGTTTAACATATAAAGAAATAAACTGAAACAAAAGATGACCCATAGGATGATTAGCACCAAAATCCATGATCCACGTGGCAAAAGTAATACGTTAGGATGACAACCCATTACCAGAACTAGAAGAGGTTGCTAAGGCTTGGGGCTGGAAGGCCAAGAACTTATGAAACTTCTCAATCAAAGATGAAACTTCTCGTAAAAAGTTTTATAACAATAGTGTGATGGAACAAAAATCTCATAGTTTCGATAAAATTAATTATGGTAAAAACTAGAAATTTTTACCATTTGTAATTTTTATCTTTCTCCATTATTCGATCTATAGAATATATATACTTAGATAAGTGCATATGATTATAGATTAGAGTGCGGTTCATGTAAAACTATATCTTAAACTAAAAACCCGATGAAACGGTTCTTGATATTTCATCTTAACTACATATAAAGAGTGTATGGTCAAAGGGGAAAAGTGAAAAAATCAAGCTTTGTGAAATGTTGAAATTAATGTATTCCCCATTTTGCCCTTCTCACCCTACAAACAAATACCCACCATTCTCAGCATAAAAAACACACACACACTCCCAAAACACTCTCTCTCTCTCTCCCACTCTCTATACAAAAACATCCTCATCTCTTTCTCACATCTTCCACACCACCACCATCACCGCCTCCACTATCACCACCAACCGGCAAGACCATCACCTCTACCGAGACCCAACGCCAACGACACCCCCACCTCCACCAACCACCGCCGGAAATAGATTTAAAATCAATAACAATGAGTATATGGAATGTCCTATGATTCGGTATAGCAATGAATGTCTGAATCACATTAAAGGAAACAATATTGCAAGCGAGGAAAGTCAAAACTGAATATGTCAATGCTTGCTAGGCTGGAAAATTAATTTGTGGATGTATAAACAAATCATCTCATCCACCTTTTTCTCTCACCCCAAAAAAACACATATCATCTCATATTCTCATCCACTCCCCACCACTACACCACCGACCTCCTCCACGATTGTAACCCCATTACCACCGAACCCCACCAGTCCACCACCACCAAACCCCTCTACCATGAACGCCGCCACCACTGTAACCTATCCACCACTGAAACCTCCACATCAAGAAAGGTTTTTTTTTTTTTTTTTTTTTTTTTTTTTTTTTTTTTTTTTTTTTTTTTTTATGTTTTGAGGTTTGTTTGAGTTTTTTTTTAATAAGCTGCAACACCACTGAAACCTCCATCGGGAATCGCCGCAGCTGAGGTCGCTGTCAGAAACTGCTGCCACCATCTCTTTTGTTGTAAGTTATTTTTTGAGGTTTCTAAAGTTTTTGTTTGTATATATAGGTCTATGTGGTTTTGATATGGTTTTTTTCTTTTTTTTTTGTTTAGGTACCAAAAAGATACTTCCGCCGCCGCCCTAATTTCTTTCTGTCCCCTTCGAAAAATACAGCAGCCGCCGTTGTATATTGTTTTGAATAACTTTTCAGAATGTTTTGATGAACGGTTTTAATTATTTTTTTGCTCCATTGTAGTTTATAAGGAGAAATGATGTTTCATTAGTTTTAAGTTTAATGAGTCTTATGTTTTTGGTTGTTTAGAGATGTGCATGTAATGTTTATTGAGGTCACATGTTCGAGGTTGCAATGTTGCACTATATCTGCACAATGGATGGTTTTGTTAATTGTATCGCTTAATAGGGTTAGTTTAAGTAATGTATGTCGATCGTGTGAAGAAGCAACAACTTATGTCTCCCATGATTGTTATGATCTGTTAGATTTTGTTAGTGGATGTTTGTTTGCATCTTAATGGTCTAACTGGACATTGGTTTTTATTTGCACAAAAGAGATAGTGTTTGTTAAGTTTTGTTACCTCGTATATGTAAAGAGAGGCTCTTAAGTTCTTACAACTCTAGGACATCCATTTTCTTCAGATTTTCGATTATAACTGGCAGCATTCTTTTCATTCTAATTCTAATTATTGAAATTGGCGAGCAAGTAGTGGACTTGATCCAGTTGTATTACTATAATCTACTTGATCAGTTCATCTCCTTAATGTTTCCAAAGTGTATATGTGCTGAATTGTTATATCCTGCCCTCCTGCAGTAAGTTAAGAGTTCGGAGTTTCAATAGATTTTTTTTGCAGCACACAATTATTTTACTTTGATTTATTTCATTAAGATCATTTTCATTCTTTTACGAGTATGTTTTTAATTTTCATACATACAGCCCATGATATTTGAAACAATTGTTTTGCAATAGCTAATTACCACCAATGTGGCAAAGTTTATTGTTGTGGTAAATAATATATACAGCAGTATGTGTTTGGTATATTAGTACAAAACTTCTCTACTACATATAAGGGGTTTAACCCCAATTCTTGAAATTTCAAGATTTATGAAACTTAATTTATAAATGGCAACTTTTTAATTTAAAAACAATGAATCGTGCATATATATATAGGCATGATTTGTACGGTTGAAAGAATTGAAGAATTGAAAGAATGAAACATTAGGCTAAACACAGTAAGGCTTGAACGATCGATCCATTTGTCAATCCCACTCGATCGCCCTTACTGTGGCACCATTTGTTAATCGATCGATCGCAACATTTTTTTGGATGTGGGTCGTTCAAACAACCTTCATTCGTCCAAGTTTCATGTGTATATTTGTTTGTTAAACATTGGGCTACGTTTGGGCTGGGCTAAAAAAATTTTTTTTTTTTTTTTTTTTTTTTAATTTAAAATTTTAGTTTTGTAATTTTTTTTAGATATTAGTTGAAAAGTACTTTATAAAAGGAGGGAAAAAAAATGTAATGAAATTAAAATTTGTTAGTTGAAAAAATAAATAAATAGATGAAGGTCGCATGTGGTAATCGATCGTCTGTAGGTCGCTGAAGAGAGAAAGCTGACGTGACATATTAAATGAGGGGGATTGATCCTCATTACTGTGTTTAGCCTTATAAATATAGACTTGTGAAGTTGACTTGTTAACTTTCCAAATCGTGTACTTTCAAAAGATCAGTTTGTGATAGTTATCTCTCTGTTGAAAGTTGTCATGTCTGTTTTTAGAGAATTAATTCCAATGTATATAGTTTTGTAGTTTAGTTGGTAGTAAATTGTAATTGGTCATTAGGATAATTTGTTGGTAGTAAAAAAACTTGGTATAAATGGCAACAATCTCTACTACTTGATTTGAAATTTTGTTTGAAAATAAAAGGACGTGCATTGATGAGACGGTTTTAATGCAAGTTTCATGAATTT
This sequence comes from Artemisia tridentata subsp. tridentata, assembly GCA_021014915.2. Lineage (NCBI taxonomy): Eukaryota > Viridiplantae > Streptophyta > Magnoliopsida > Asterales > Asteraceae > Artemisia > Artemisia tridentata. Next base: position 342,250,396 of record CP139503.1, on the reverse strand, counting down.
GTAATTTTGGTATGATAGGAATGTGGTTAAGTACATTTAAAACACTGTCAACCCTTTTATTAGAAAACTCAATTATGAAACTTTCACTACAAGTTCTTTCTATAGTCACGGTATGTTGGGTACGGAGCGGTGTTGAGCTTTTTAGGATGGTGGTGGTGAACAATGGGCATTTTAATTTTTGGTGGTTGTTTGGCAAATGAGCGGTTATTATATGTTCTTTGATACATGTTAAGAATTATCGTTTGAGTTGAATTATTGCATGTTACAACATTTTGCAATTACATTTTGATATTTTCACGTTTTATGTTTGAACATTACACGTAACACTTATCACAATATCACAACTATAATTGTTTGCCGCTAAAAAATTTTGTTGCTATTAATAAAACTCAAGGCCAAACAATTCCAAATGTGGGTGTCTATTTGCCCAACTCTGTTTTCTCGCATAACCAACTTTATGTGGCATTGTCTACATGGATATCCCGTAGAATGATTCGTTATTTTAGTTTCCAAAGGAAAAGGCAACGTATGCGTTTTCCCCGGGTCGTGTCCCAACGAAGGTCGAATATCGAGTCTTTGTTCCGGTGTCGAATACGTGTAGTGAATGTGTGAAAAAGAGTGATTGATTTGTGATTTTATACTACGAACAATAAAATAATAAAAGTAAACAATTAATTAAGCTAATGAAACAATTAAACTAAGCATACAAACTTAAAAACGAAAATTTGAATTTAAAAACGTTACGCGACGAATTATAAAACGTAAATAAAAATTGATTTTGTGAAATTTAAAACCTAAAAATATAAAAATAATTTTCCTATATTAAATCTGATAAAAGAAAATTTTTGGAAAAAGAAAAATATTTTTTTTAACTTTTTAATAATTTTTATGAATTAAAACTATTTAAAACTAATTAGGTGATTTAACTAAAATGCAAAAGTAAAAAAAACTAATTGACTGAAAATGTAGTTTAGAAAAACTAAATTATAAAAGAAAATTTGGAAAAATAAAAGTTTTATAAAAGCTGAGGGACTAAAGTTGTAAAAACTGAAACTGGTAAAGACTTAATAAAAAAAACAGGGACTAAATGTGCCAATTACCAATCAGTTTTATTACTAAAAATTACCAGGCACGATTTAGACTTAGACAGCAAGACTGGGGACCAAATTTGACAACACCAGAAACTTATGAACACCAGTTAACACCGAAAGTAATCTCACAAAGCTCTTTTCAAATGCTTGTAAATCGCTCAAAACTTAACCAATTTTGAAACCATAGACTGTTTTGGAAAGCTGAGCAAGTAGAGATTACTAAATTTCAAAAAGCCCTATCACAAAGATTCAATTACTAACTCAATTCGAAGCAAATACAGTTAGCAAAACGATGAACTTGCAGCAGACTTTTTAAAACAGAAGGTTTTCGATAAATTTTGATGCCAAATTTAGATTGCCAAATGTTATCGCTATTACTTGAAATTAATAACACAAAAACTAAGCTATGTTAACTGCTCAAAAACACAATTTCACACAATTTCGAACACTAATGATCATTCAAATGAATTCATGAAAACAGCAACTCAGTTCCATATGCCACAGATTCTAACGAAACGTTTGACCAATTAAGCGCTAACTATAGTGAATTTAAGTAATCCCAGATATTATACTAATAACCTACTATATGATCTTCCCACAAACAAAAATCCAAGGTCGCGGCTTAAACGAATAAGCTAGAAAGAAACTAAGCTCAGTTGCTCTAAACCGCGATTAGTACCAGATTACTATGATAGCAGCAGCTTGTTTTGACCAAATTAACACTAACAAATGCTGACTAACATGAAATTCAACCCTTAAAATCTATTAAACTAGTTGAAATAAAGCTGTAAAACTAATTATCTAACACGCCTACGCTAATGATCTAATCGAATTATCCCATAACAGTACCTCAATATCAGCATACCACAGCAGCTTAATCTCAACAAATCTCAATTAAATCTCAGAAAAATGCCAATGATCAGAACCTAGTTAATGCTCAAAACAGTCGCTATATAAAACTATTATACCTAACTGTTAAGCATCAAAATCCACTAGAACCACTGAAATAAGCTTAAACTAACAATTAACCTATGATTACTTGAGCTACTTAACAACAACTAAGCACAAAGCAGTAAGCTACAAACATCAAATCCAGTTGAACAAGCATAATGCATAAAATTAATTCTGAAAATGAAATGAACTTACAGAAATCACCTCAGCTGAACAGAGGTTAAACTTCTTAAGCTAGCCTATCTTTGGATAGGCCAAACACTTCCAGTACACTGTTTGTTCTATCAAATTATCCCAGAATCATCACCATCATGGACCAGTTGACTTTTGCTTTGACTTTTTAAGAACTTTGCTGAAATTATAACTAAACAAGCTCACATAAGCTAGTGAGCTTAAATGAATTTGTATACCACTGAAATAGCTTATCTGAAAGCTATATAATTTTTTTTTCTTTTTTTTTTTTTTTTTTTTTTTTTTTTTTTTTTTTTTATATATATATATATAATAGAAATGATAATCAGAATTCGAAATAACAAAACTAACAAGCAGAATTTAATAGCAGTAGTCGAAATCAATAACAATTGAAAGGAAAAAAAAAACTCAGATTCAATATAACTTTAAATTGAAATTTTCATTAAACATTTAAAAATTACAAAGACAATAATCAAAACTTTGATACAAGCTAAACTTAACAATGACTGAAAGTTAAGTCGAAACAAAGAAAAATTACAATATTAAAAACAGAAAAATTACAACAACCGGATGAGGAGAAACCCTCTCCTATTTATAGCACTCGATCGATCCTTCTGGATTGTCCACGCTGGCGATCCTCGTGTGTCCACAGCTATCTATCACCCTTAGATCACCCTTGCTCTCCACTCCTTCATCTCTGGCCGTACGATCAAACGTGTGAGGTGTTCGGTCCAATAAGCAGCTGCCACGCGTCATTCCTCTTGTCAGACCCTTCTAGAGAACCAATCATTTGTCCCTTTTGCCCTTAATTGTGGTCAAAACATACGGTAAAGGATTTAGGGTTTGGGTGAATAGTAAAAATTGGGATTGGGGGTGAATTTTGGGAGGCGGGTTTATTTTAGTGAGAGAGAAGGGTGTGTTTAATTTTATTTTTTTGAGTGGAATGGTTGACTGAGGTTAAGTGATATATTCTTTGACCGGGTTTGTTGATGGGTCACGGGTTGAAAGTGGGTTATGGGTATAGGGATGTTGGGCTGTGGGAATGGGGTTTATTTTGGGCTGTTGGGTTGTGTTGGTTATTGGATTGTAGGTTTAATAGTTTTTAAGGATTAAGGGTTTTAGGATTATAGGGACTATTTGTGAACATTCTAAATTTTAAGGGACTGAAATTGCCATTATTTAAAAGATAATCCAAAGGCTGAGCTTGACAACTTCTGATAGATGGAGGACCACGGTTGACTTTTTGACATATTTTTCTTCCCGATTCTGGTTCTGAGCCGTTTCCGTATCCCGTGCTCGGTTTCCCGGTTCTTTGCTTGATTTTGTCCTTTTCTTCGATATCCGTGCCTGCATATGTAAAAACACAATATATTTGGCATTTTGGTCGGGTTTTTGGTCATTTTGGGTCCGGTTTTGGTCGAGAAATGGTATGTGTTTAAGCACATACCAAAATTCCCCCAGACTAAGCTATTGCAATGTCCTCATGCAATGTTATAGGAACACGTTTTCAAAACTGAAAATTTCCAATCTCTTTTTACTAACTTTGAGAAGTAGCAAAATTTTCAAAAGAGATTAAGAAATCTTAAGTTCTAAAAACTCCCCGATTTTCCTTTTATTCTATTTTTGTATTTTTCTTATTATTCATGTGACGGCTTTTGTTGACAATCATTATCTCACTATAACTTTTAGGGTCTTCGAGCAGGAAACACGACTCATAAAGAAGTGACCATACGGATAAAATTCGTCGTCCCCGATTTTTCACAAGTCCCCAAACTAAGCTTAAAAACGAAATCATTGTTATTTACAAGTTAGATTGCTAACACTACTCAGAAAGCTAATTGTGGACTCTTTGCTCCCAAATTCCTATTTTCCTCTATTTATTTTATTTTTGGTGAGAAATGAATTTTTTTCAAATTCTCGTTTCGATAATTTTTAAGCCGATAAAGATACCTAGTTTAGACGCTAGGTAGTTTCCAAGACTTCCCTCGAAAACCGTTGCATACAAAAATGAGGTCCACATCAAGGTCTCTGATTTAACACGATTTTGAGGATATCCCTTTTATTTGCGACCGAAACAACTCATCTACGAGTCCAGAGACGGAAGCCTTTATTAGGACACCCCCGGAGTCGAAGTTTGGCATTTTTAACATTATTAAGCACATTAACGTATTTAATCCTTGGCCCTTTATAACAATCACAACATCGGCTGCGAACCGGCAAGATGTGATAGTCTATTATGACCTTGGAATTTTTCCTCTGCCTTTATTAGAAGTCTACAACATCGGCTGCGAACCGGCAAGATGCAGAAAATTTTTTATGGCTTTGGATTATTATTATTATTCATTATTCATTATATATTTTGCCAAATCCCGAGTCCTACGGCTTTTATAACAATCCCAACATCGGTTGCGAGCCGGCAAGATGGAATAGTCTATTACACCGTAACACTGGCAGTACCTTGATGTGTACCCAACTTTCATAAGCAAGAATTCTCTAAGGAAGAAATAAATACTAATTATCGCCAAAACTAAAATAGCTTTAATTATTCCTAGATTTCTATTTTTTAAGGTGAAACAAGCTTATGGGAACAAAAAGCCACAAATAACTTCGATAAGCTTTAAAGAGATCCAACTACTCCACGTTTAGCAATCTAACTTATAAACAACTCTATCATTTCTCGTTCTTTGCAAATTTAAAATCTTAAGTAATAAGATCCGCGAATGCTTAGCCAAATAATCAAGCCATGCATATATAAAGTCAAATACGGGAACTTGCAAACTCTTGAAAAAGAATTCGCATTTTCTAGCTCCTTGTGTAAAAGACTAGCACGAGCTTATAGATTATAAATGGTTAAGGAGACAAGCTAGGGCTCAACACGCCCGGTCAAGTCAGAATTTTATTCCTACTCTCTCCACCTGAAAATCAACAAAAAATGTCAAAATTTATTATGTTTTTGCAAATTTTTTTTTTTTTTTAATTTTTCTCATTTTTTTGGATTTTTTTTTTTTTTTTTTTTTTTTTTTTTTTTTTTTTTTTTTTAATTTTTGGAGGAAAAACGGGGTTGCATGAGAAAACGGCAAAATTTGCAAGGCAAAAATCAAATCGACAGATTACCCCCCCAGACTAAAACGAGACATTGTCCTCAATGTCTTAAAGGTAAGGGATCTCCTACATAAATCTAAGGCCGTTTATTAATTATGCCAAAAGATAGATGTAAAACGATAAGATTTTAGGATATCGGATGAGCAACGAATGATGAAACTCGAGTAGCGTGAAGGAAACTACGAGCACGAGAGTCTTCATCATCGGGCATTCCTGGACACAGCACAGAAAACACGAAACACAAGATACGGAAGAGGGGATCCCTCCTCATGTTTTATTAGAAAATAGATAAGAAGATAGAAGGATATGCATGGGGTGCCTCCCACGAAGCGCTTGTTTTTGGTAACCGAGTCACATGAGCTTGACTCGACCCCGAATTTATTTGTCCATGGGGGAGCAAGTGGAAAAGATAATCTCAATCGGACTTTCGTTCAAGATGTTTGGATAAACACTGAAGCATACGAAAGTTCCACTCCGATGAGATACCCGCGGTATTTTTTAGAAAGAATAACCAGAAGTGGTAATACCGGGGTCAAAGGTAATATCCTCACTCCCGAAGGTAATATTCTCATATTCGAACTCAAACAGAGGGTTGGTGATAGTTGTATTGAAGGTTTCGGGAACAAGGTCATCAAATCTCTTTGGTGGATTGATTTCAACTTCCTTCGGAGAGAGAGAAAGAGATGATTCTTGGTTTAATAGTTTTTCAACAATAAGAATATCTCCCTCCGGATCAAGACATGAATTATCAATTTCCGGCGAAATTGAATAAGCATCGACCTCTTCCAAGATAGGATCAATTCCCTCAAACGGAGGAGAAGGATCGGAAGAGTCGAAAGTAATGGGATCAACAACCTCGACACGATAAACTGGCTCCGGAGATGGGACAAGTGATGTGCTCTTAGAGCTAGCATTTCCCATCACTTCCGTTGGAGTCTCCGGTCCTTCTTCATCATCGTCGTCAAGAACACTCTTAGTATTTGCTGCACAACATTCAAACCACTTGTTCGATCCAGGATTGATTTTCATAGCCTTGAGCTCAGCACGTTTTTCTGACATGCTCTTGACCGTGAATCTTGAAAGGTTTGGATCAACTCTTTTATGAGCAATTACGGGATCGGATTTTTGATCAACCTTAGCGACATTGCATTTGTCGGTTTGAGGTTTTGAGTTCGGATTAATATTGAACGTGACTTTTTCCTTATCGACCCGCAAAGTAATTTCTTCACCATATACATCGATCAAAGCACGCCCGGTCCTCAAGAATGATCTTCCTAGAATGAGAGGAACCCGGGGGTCGGCGTCAAAATCAACTACCACAAAGTCTGCTGGAAAATGGAACTGCCCCACCTTTACAAAGACATCCTCGGCTACACCTTTGGGAAGGGTTATGGACCGATCCGCAAGCTCGAGGGTCATGCAAGTGGGGGTGAGATCGGGTAGAGAAAGTTTCTTCCAGATGGATAACGGCATTAGGTTGATACTCGCACCAAGATCGGCCAAGGCGTGACATTCAACCTTTCCCGGAAATTCACATGGAATGAGAAATTTTCCGGGATCTCCAAGCTTTTCCGGAAGCTTTTTGAGAATTGCCGCGGAGCAGTTTTCGTTCACTGGAGTTTTTGTCATTTCAAATAATTTTTCTTTATTGCTCAACAAACTTTTGAGTGTGGAAGTGAATTTAGGCATCAAGAGCAAAGCATCCGCAAAGCTTATATCAAAATGTAATTCTTGGAATATTTGAAAGAATTTTTCTATTTGACTCGAAGCTTTATCACGGAGCTTTTGATCACTCAATCTCGAAGGATACGGAAGATTGGTCTTAACGGGAATTTCTTCAGGAGCTTTTTCTTTTGGTTCAACATTTTTCGGTTCAGATTGCTGGACGACCGGAGGTTGGACGTCTTTGGTTCCTCCGTTGTTAGTAGGAGGTTCCGTGTCCTTGGTCACCTCGGTCTCACGGACGACTACCTTGGGAGGTAGAGAAGAATCGGTAGTCGGAGCCGTGGGTCCATCATATGAAACACCGCTCCTAGTCGTGATCGCCTTAGCATCGCCCCTCGGGTTGGCGATCGTGTTGCTTGGAAGAGTAGTAGTACCCGAACCCGAGGGTCGATCATTTAAACGTTTGTTCAATTCGGTTATCTGATTAATCATCATTCTATTCATTTCCTCTTGTTTCTTTTGTTGTTGTTGGTTTTGAAGAATGAATTGTTTTAATAACTCATCCGAGGGCGATGGGTTTGGCACAAATCCTTGATTTTGATTGTTTGGAAGATTTGGCCCTCGGTTGTTTTGAACAAAACCTTGATTGTTGTTTTGAAAATTTCCCTGATTACAATTTCCTGGGTTTTGAAAATTTCCTTGATTCGGGGCTTGGTTATAATTCCCTTGGTTTTGATAAACTTGATTGCCCCGATTTTGATTTTGATTATTTGGAACATTACGGTTTTGCACTTGCTGATTTTGATTTGGTGGGAAACCGGGTGGTCCGAGAAAATTGTTAGAACGGTAGCTGAGCAAATTACGGTCACCTTGAGGTTGGTAACCGTTACCACCTTGATTGAAATTTCCAGAAGCAGCATACACATTCTCTTGAGTGTAGCCACCGGAGGCTGGGCACTCGAAATATTGGTGAGGACCACCACAAGTTTCACAACTATGGTTAACAACATTGACTTGATTGTTGTTGTTTTGAGTTGAAACCTGATTTTGATGAATTCTCAAGATAGCCGTAGACAAATCATTCATTTGTTTAGAAAGAGCGGCTATCTCGGAAGTAGATGAATCAGTGCTAGATCTTGTTGACTCATTCCTCTCGGCAGAGGAATCCCAAAAATTATGGTGGGCGGTCATGTTTTCAATAAGATCATAGCACTCTTCGGGTCGACGTTTCATAAACGTACCACCGGCAGCAGCATTAATCGTATCACGGTGTCGTAATGTCAAACCGTTATAGAAGGTATCTATAATAGTGACCAATAACATATTGTGGTTCGGACACCGATCAATCGATAACTTGTAGCGTTCCCATGCCTCAAACAATGATTCATCGGGAAGCTGACGGAAATTGCTAATCTCATTCCTTAATTTCGTCACCATTGACGGTGGGAAATATTTTGCCAAGAACTTCGTAACCATTTCATCGAAACTACGAATGGAGTTCTTGGGAAGACGATCAAACCAAGCGGTGGCATGATGCGTCAAGGAGTAAGGAAAGAGATATAGACGGAGGGCGTCATCGGAGACCCCATGTTGTTTCATACTTTGGGTGATGGTTATGAATTTATCAAGATGCTTGTTCGCATCATCACCCGGCAAGCCATGGAATTGGCACGAATTTTGGACTTGCTGAATCATATGATGCTTAAGTCCAAAATCGGCGGCTTGAATATTGACGGGGGCAATCGGGCCACCACGTCCGTGCATTGTGGGTTGGCACAGCTCCTCCATCGTTCGGAGATCAGGAGCTGGCATGTGATTATCACCACCCACGCGCGGGTGTTGATTATTTTGGTCGTCGGCCATTTCCTCAACGTTTGAGAAATGAACACGGTGATTGTGACGAATAATCCTCTCGGGATTCGATAGTGGTGAAAGAAGAGGGTGAGAAGTAGAAGATCGGGTGTGCATACACCAAAAACAAACACAAAATCAAAAAGGAAAACCAAATTTGAAAAACCAAATTTGAAAAGAAAATATTTTTGGATTTTTTATATTTTTATAAGAAAAATTAGATTTATTTTCTTTTTGGTGATCGTTAATTAACCGTACTTGTTTCTTTCAAAACTACGCGCAGCGTGGCGGGAGAGAAGAATGGATCTCTCTTCGGTCTGCAATTTAATGTCAAGACCTCCTTAAACCCCGTAATTAGGTTGTAGTAAAGAAATAATCCAAGAAACGTTTAATTTTCCGATCTCTTTTGTTGTTATTTCGGAATGGTTTACAACCGCCCTCCTTCAACGGAAGACCGAGGATGTATTATTAATGGTGAAAACACTTTAGGAAAAGTGTTTTTTAATTATTATATTTTTGTATTTTTTTTATTTTTATGAAAACGAAAACTTCCGAGGAAGGATCTTCAAAACACGATTCTTATGGCGAAACTCCAACTCTTTTCAAGCCTTCCCCGGCAGCGGCGCCATTTTTTGATTCGTTATTTTAGTTTCCAAAGGAAAAGGCAACGTATGCGTTTTCCCCGGGTCGTGTCCCAACGAAGGTCGAATATCGAGTCTTTGTTCCGGTGTCGAATACGTGTAGTGAATGTGTGAAAAAGAGTGATTGATTTGTGATTTTATACTACGAACAATAAAATAATAAAAGTAAACAATTAATTAAGCTAATGAAACAATTAAACTAAGCATACAAACTTAAAAACGAAAATTTGAATTTAAAAACGTTACGCGACGAATTATAAAACGTAAATAAAAATTGATTTTGTGAAATTTAAAACCTAAAAATATAAAAATAATTTTCCTATATTAAATCTGATAAAAGAAAATTTTTGGAAAAAGAAAAATATTTTTTTAACTTTTTAATAATTTTTATGAATTAAAACTATTTAAAACTAATTAGGTGATTTAACTAAAATGCAAAAGTAAAAAAAAAAACTAATGGACTGAAAATGTAGTTTAGAAAAACTAAATTATAAAAGAAAATTTGGAAAAATAAAAGTTTTATAAAAGCTGAGGGGCTAAAGTTGTAAAAACTGAAACTGGTAAAGACTCAATAAAAAAAACAGGGACTAAATGTGCCAATTACCAATCAGTTTTATTACTAAAAATTACCAGGCACGATTTAGACTTAGACAGCAAGACTGGGGACCAAATTTGACAACACCAGAAACTTATGAACACCAGTTAACACCGAAAGTAATCTCACAAAGCTCTTTTCAAATGCTTGTAAATCGCTCAAAACTTAACCAATTTTGAAACCGAAGACTGTTTTAGAAAGCTGAGCAAGTAGAGATTACTAAATTTCAAAAAGCCCTATCACAAAGACTCAATTACTAACTCAATTCGAAGCAAATACAGTTAGCAAAACGATGAACTTGCAGCAGACTTTTTAAAACAGAAGGTTTTCGATAAAATTTGATGCCAAATTTAGATTGCCAAACGTTATCGCTATTACTTGAAATTAATAACACAAAAACTAAGCTATGTTAACTGCTCAAAAACACAATTTCACACAATTTCGAACACTAATGATCATTCAAATGAATTCATGAAAACAGCAACTCAGTTCCATATGCCACAGATTCTAACGAAACGTTTGACCAATTAAGCGCTAACTATAGTGAATTTAAGTAATCCCAGATATTATACTAATAACCTACTATATGATCTTCCCACAAACAAAAATCCAAGGTCACGGCTTAAACGAATAAGCTAGAAAGAAACTAAGCTCAGTTGCTCTAAACCGCGATTAGTACCAGATTACTATGATAGCAGCAGCTTGTTTTGACCAAATTAACACTAACAAATGCTGACTAACATGAAATTCAACCCTTAAAATCTATTAAACTAGTTGAAATAAAGCTGTAAAACTAATTATCTAACACGCCTACGCTAATGATCTAATCGAATTATCCCATAACAGTACCTCAATATCAGCATACCACAGCAGCTTAATCTCAACAAATCTCAATTAAATCTCAGAAAAATGCCAATGATCAGAACCTAGTTTAATGCTCAAAACAGTCGCTATATAAAACTATTATACCCAACTGTTAAGCATCAAAATCCACTAGAACCACTGAAATAAGCTTAAACTAACAATTAACCTATGATTACTTGAGCTACTTAACAACAACTAAGCACAAAGCAGTAAGCTACAAAAATCAAATCCAGTTGAACAAGCATAATGCATAAAATTAATTCTGAAAATGAAATGAACTTACAGAAATCACCTCAGCTGAACAGAGGTTAAACTTCTTAAGCTAGCCTATCTTTGGATAGGCCAAACACTTCCAGTACACTGTTTGTTCTATCAAATTATCCCAGAATCATCACCATCATGGACCAGTTGACTTTTGCTTTGACTTTTTAAGAACTTTGCTGAAATTGTAACTAAACAAGCTCACATAAGCTAGTGAGCTTAAATGAATTTGTATACCACTGAAATAGCTTATCTGAAAGCTATATAATTTTTTTTCTTTTTTTTTTTTTCTTTTTTTTTTTTTTTTTTTTTTTTTTTTTTATATATATATATATATATATAATAGAAATGATAATCAGAATTCGAAATAACAAAACTAACAAGCAGAATTTAATAGCAGTAGTCGAAATCAATAACAATTGAAAGGAAAAAAAAAACTCAGATTCAATATAAATTTAAATTGAAATTTTCATTAAACATTTAAAAATTACAAAGACAATAATCAAAACTTTGATACAAGCTAAACTTAACAATGACTGAAAGTTAAGTCGAAACAAAGAAAAATTACAATATTAAAAACAGAAAAATTACAACAACCGGATGAGGAGAAACCCTCTCCTATTTATAGTACTCGGCCGATCCTTCTGGGTTGTCCACGCTGGCGATCCTCGTGTGTCCACAGCTATCTATCACCCTTAGATCACCCTTGCTCACCACTCCTTCATTTCCAGCCTTAGGATCAAACGTGTGAGGTGTTCGGTCCAATAAGCAGCTGCCACGCGTCATTCCTCTTGTCAGACCCTTCTAGAGAACCAATCATTTGTCCCTTTTGCCCTTAATTGTGGTCAAAACATACGGTAAAGGATTTAGGGTTTGGGTGAATAGTAAAAATTAGGATTGGGGGTGAATTTTGGGAGGCGGGTTTATTTTAGTGAGAGAGAAGGGTGTGTTTAATTTTATTTTTTTGAGTGGAATGGTTGACTGAGGGTAAGTGATATATTCTTTGACCGGGTTTGTTGATGGGTCACGGGTTGAAAGTGGGTTATGGGTATAGGGATGTTGGGCTGTGGGAATGGGGTTTATTTTGGGCTGTTGGGTTGTGTTGGTTATTGGATTGTAGGTTTAATAGTTTTTAAGGATTAAGGATTTTAGGATTATAGGGACTATTTGTGAATATTCTAAATTTTAAGGGACTGAAATTGCCATTATTTAAAAGATAATCCAAAGGCTGAGCTTGACAACTTCTGATAGATGGAGGACCACGGTTGACTTTTTGACATATTTTTCTTCCCGGTTCTGGTTCTGAGCCGTTTCCGTATCCCGTGCTCGGTTTCCCGGTTCTTTGCTTGATTTTGTCCTTTTCTTCGATATCCGTGCCTGCATATGTAAAAACACAAAAACACAATATATTTGGCATTTTGGTCGGGTTTTTGGTCATTTTGGGTCCGGTTTTGGTCTAGAAATGGTATGTGTTTAAGCACATCCCGTAGAACAACAAAAGTATTGGTTAAACCAGTTAAAGAGTTCTGTCAAGCAGGAATCTACACCTCAAATGTCGTGTATCAAGAAGTTTTACGCGACGAGTAACGTGTATTGTTAGTTAGTGTCTAATAATTGATGTAATGCTTTCTTTCTCAGTCTTATTAAATAATTTAATATGTCGTTTGATACATCTTAACATTTTTTCCTAGAGTTAAATTATCATTTGTTACAACCGTTTGCAATTACATTTTGATCTTTTTACGATCTATTTTGAACATTATACGAAACACTTACCACAATATTGCATGCCGTTAATTGTCTGCTGCTAGGAAACTCCGTTGCTATGCACGGGTACTCGCCTAGTTGGGAAATATAGGTCTATATATTTACCAATTCTATGCTATAAACTATTCGCACACCATTTTAAATAACTTCTAGCCATCGCCCACACAATCAGAAATTTAGCTACAAAAATTGTCAATTCATTTATGGATCGAGGAGAAAAAAAATTTGATGTAACTCATAATTTCTTAAGTATATAACCAAACATATTACACCAGAATAACATATCAATAATGGACTCTCTTCTTCATATTCTTCTTGCATCTCTTCCCATCCTATGTCTCCTTTACTTTCTTCCCAAAATCATCAAAAGCAAATCGAAATCAAGCGTCCATAGTCAATTCCGTACTCCACCCGGCCCTCGTGGACTACCCTTAATTGGAAACTTGCTCCAGTTCGAGAAATCAAACCTTCATACTTCCCTGTGGAACCTCTCCAAATCCTACGGTCCAGTTGTATCCCTGAACCTTGGTTCTATCCCAGCCATCGTTGTTTCTTCTGCGAGTGTAGCTAAAGAAATCTTGCAAACTCAAGATCTTACTTTTTGTAGTAGGCCATCATTTCATGGGCCAAAAAGGGTAACTTACAATAGCATTGATGTGGCTTTATCACCATACAACAAGAGCTGGAAGGAGATGAGAAAGATATTTACTGTTTATCTTTTTAGCCCAAAAAGGCTACAATCTTCTAGGTTTATACGTGAAGATGAGGTCTCACGTGCCATGGAGAAGATACATGGGCAAGCAGTTTCATCTAAGCATGTAAACTTGAGTGAAATTGCCCATTTCGTGATGAGCAATATGGTAACAAGAATTGGTTTTGGCAAGAGGTATGAAGATGGATATGAAAGTAAGGAGGTTCTTCAACTTCATGAATTTCAGGCAACGCTAACAAACTACTTTATTTCGGATCTTTGGCCAGATTTTCCTCTTGTCGGTTTGATTGATAGGTTAATGGGAAAATTTTATCGGCGAGAGCAGAGCTTCCAAGCTTTAGATTCATTTTACCAAAAACTAATCGATGAACACCTTGACCCTCAATATTCCAAACCAGATGAGGAACACCAAGACCTTATTGACATTTTATATCAACTCAAGAAGGATCAAGTCTTGGATCCCTTTGAGCTCACTGATGATCACATTAAAGCTATGCTCACGGTAACGCTAAGAGTTTTTTCACATAATTCCTACTACATATTGTAATTGCTTGATGCAAATTATAAGATGTTTCTGGATTTACAAAATTAATTTTTTAAAAAATACTGTCCCTTTTTGTTGTAGTCACCTAAACCAAGAACTTTGTACTTGGTGGGTCACCTTTGATATCGGCCAAAAAAAAAATAAAAAAAATACTATGTTGTTGTCTCAAACTAGGGTCTTCGGACATCAGTCCTCTGGCTAATTATCTAATTGTTTCCTCTGTTGTCTCTTTCAGGATATATTGGTTGCTGGAACTGACAATAGTGCGGCTACATTAGTTTGGGCAATGACAACACTAATAAAGAACCCAAAAGCGATGAAAAAAGCCCAAGAAGAAGTAAGGAACACGGTTCAAAACAAAGATAAGGTAGATGAAGATGATCTTCCAAAACTCACCTATCTAAAGGCAGTGGTAAAAGAAGTCATGAGATTATACCCCCCGGCTCCATTTCTCATACCACGAGAAACAATGAAAGACACTATTTTACTTGACTACAAAATCAAGCAGAAAACAATAGTTTATGTGAATGCTATGGCTATTGGAAGAGACCCTGAATCTTGGGATAATCCAGAGGAGTTCTCACCGGAGAGGTTTTTGGGTAGTGATATTGGATTTAAAGGAAGTGACTTTGAGTTCATCCCATTTGGGGCTGGTCGCAGAATTTGCCCCGGAATTTCAATGGGAGTCAATTCAGTGGAGCTTTTTCTTGCAAATCTCATATACTCGTTTGATTGGGGGTTGCCTGATGGTACTAAGATAGAAGATATAGACTCTGGGATTATGTCTGGGTTTACCCTGACCAATAAGAAGGACCTCTTTCTTTTAGCCCATCTTAACACTCCAGTTCTCTAAAAGGGCTATAAGCCTATAAATAATCGGTTGAGACTCTAATTTGAGCAAGCTAAACATCCAAGTTTAAATAACCCATTTGTGTATCCTTCACAAATGACAATTGACATAACGAACATGTTTTACTCGGGTTGACGTGTTTTCAAGATAATGTACTTAGGAATTAAGATATTGTATGTTATGCTGCTTCTTTTTTAGATTTAAGATCACTTGCATACCAAAATTTATTAACATACCAAGGTACCAATTCCCACCCTCTATGTTCATTTAATCTTAGGGTTGAGATTAAAATCATATTTTACACTGCAAGAGCATTTTTGTCCGTATAAAAGCGATAATTCAATAACTGCTCCTTCAAAACACACACAGTAAATGTGTGTTTCTCTGTTTTCTCTCAACTAAATTGTTCTTCTTCATCCCTCACATCACCTAACCCTAACTTTTGCTCCTCAATTCAATAATCAATCACCTTCTATCTCATTCGTTCTTCTATCGTTGTTAGTGATGAATTATAAGCTAACTAATTCTTTAGATCGTTCATCATCATATTGGAAGCATGTGAAAGCATTCGAGCGTAAAAACACATATAACCAGAAACTAAATCTATTAACGAGTAAGTTTATGTTTTCTACATCTAATCTTTATGTAAATTATGCTTTAGAAAAAATATTAGTTAAATGCACACCATGTGTTTGATGAAATGAATAATTGATTTTTACATGGAACGACCCTAGTTTTTAATTTTTCTGTTTGTATACAGGTTCGGGTCATGGATATGAGGTGCTCGTGGAGATGAGATCGTAAGCTGGTTTTGAACTATTCCACTACTAGATGCAGGGTATGTTGAGAAAAGTGACACTGGACTGAAGCAAACCCACAGCTAAAATAAGAAAATACTAATAAAAGATGACACACGAATTTTACGTGGAAAACCCCAATAGGGTAAAAACCACGGGCAAGGAAATATGCGTTTCACTATGATAAATATTAGGAGTTACACCTTCTCTCTAGTTACAAGGATAAACACTTATATCTCTTGTATTAGGAGATACTACACAAACTCTCTAATAGACTCAAATACCAGGAGAAAGAAAGAGACCAACAATTAACACTAGTGTGTGTTATTGTTCGAATGGGATGAACAAATGAAGTTACAAACTCCTCTATTTATAGAGTTTGTAAAACGCGTACTCCGTGTGAACACGAGAAAGAAAACAAGTAGGTGCCTGATATTTCTTCCACCATTTGCCAGTTGTAATTTCAATGGTTCATGCACCATCTTTAATTTGCATTGGCCCACCATCGCCTTGTTGGCTCATTTTGTTCCACCAACTATTTACAATCTCCCACTTGAAGATCCGATTGAAGCTAAATCGATCTTCACACCGTTATCCTTCCTTGCACTTTCATGTTGCTTACGTTTTCGCCAGGCCGCATGAGGATCGGCACCATATAAACTTGTCAATGTTGATTGCTTTCGTCAGATAATCTGCCACGTTATCGTCAGTATGAATTTTCTGCATATCCACGGTTCCTTCTTCCACTTTCTCACGAACGAAGTGATACTGAACTCGTATATGCTTTGTCTTTGAATGAAATGTTGGATTCCTTGCAAGATACAACGCACTCTGGTTGTCACAAAATAGAGTAATTTTCTCTTGTTCATGCCCCAGTTCTTCCAACAACATCTTCAACCATACTGCTTCTTTGCTGGCTTGAGCAGCTGTAACATATTCTGCTTCCGTCGTTGACATAGCGACAACTGACTGCAGTTTTGAAACCCAGCTTACTGTTCCGCCAGAAAGTGTAAACACATACCCGGTAGTTGATTTACTTCCATCAAGATCACCTGCGTAATCAGAATCAACATATCCCTTGACAGTTATATCCGATTCCCCATAACATAATGATGCGTTCGCACAAGGTTTTAAATTTATAAACTAGAATTACCGGTTAACTAGGAACACATACGAGCAAGTATACTCGTTCGTTGTAGTAAAAGGATTGGTAAGTCAAGGTCGTCCCAAGAGACTTGGTTGTACTCAAGTGTTGTTTGATTGTTTAAGCAAATAACAAGTTGATGGTTATGATTGTCACGGATCAAACCAACAAGAAAAGCAATTATAAACGCATGATATAAGCATACAAACACTTGTTTAGGAATAATAAACAATCGTGATGGAATGTTGAACATATTTGGGTGAAACATAGAAGGCACATATCAATTTTCACAAGGATTTCTAGTCAATGGGTAATATCAAGAAAATCCATGTTTCTACTAGTTTCACGGGTGAGTCCTCTCGGCCTACTCTCATCCCATTACGCTAGCACTTTTTGTTATCAAATGTATGAAAAAGATGATTAGTTACATTAGTTCTTATGAGTCCTTTCGACCCAATCTCGTGATTAAATATTCTCGAATTCATTTAAAAACTTGAATATTCAATAGTTGTCAATTATCAAATACCAATCCATTTTGGCCACTAACTTCTTGGAATTAAACAATATTAGAAATCTTTTCAACCTTTAAATCCAACAATGTTTAATCAACAAGTTTTAGAACACGAATTATATTTAAACAAACTTATGAGAACAATCACTTTCTCTAACCAACTAGTCAATCATTCACACGAAAGTCTACATAATTCCCAAACAATATAAAGAGATAATTGTAATCAAACAAGTAACACAACACACAAAGGAATTCTCATAATCAACATACGCAAAGACATTAATATGATAGAATTCAATAGAAACGATACCAAACATTAGAGTCCAAGCATCGAGTGCTACAATTCCAACCAAAAGAAACTACCAAGATACAAATCATCCATCCCTAAACCTTCCTGGAAATCAACCTCATGTTGTGAGTATATGACTTAGGGGTGTTTGGTAATAAGGATTGTTGGTGTTGTATGTGGTGTTTGATTGGTGTGGACTATAATCAAGCCTTATGGTGTAGGGATGATCAAGCCATATGTCTTGCAAATGTAGTCCAAACCAACTCCCCAACACCTCTAGAAATGGGTGGGGAGTGGTAGGAGAGAATCCTCCAAGTGGTTGTAGAATGTATGCTAACTTGATGAGAGATTAGAAGGGTTTTTTTTTTTTTTTTTTTTTTTTTTTTTTTTTTTTTTTTTTTTTTTTTTTTGAAAACACTTAACCAAGCACTCCTATTTGTAGTTGAATAATCCTTGGTCACCAAGCATATTTCTTGGCCACAAAGTTTCATAAAGTGAAGGCAAAATAAGTTATTAGAAGTAGATGATCGGCCATAGGAGTAATGGTACTTAATTCCTCACTTAAATGCAACTTTGGAAGACTTTAAGTGGCTGAAACCACGGTCGGGATCTTGAACCTGCGGTTTGGATGTCTGCTGAACCTAAGGTTTGAGCTTTGAACCTTCGGTTTGGATGTGACTGCTCAACCTTGGGTTTGGAATGTGAACCTTGGGTCGAGACCGATTCTTGCACATGAATTTCAACTATATAACTTCATCTTTTAACACACTTTTTGGAACTTAATCTTGATTTCATTTTCACATGTTTCTCTTGAACATGAAAATAATCATAGCATGAATATTTATCTTGAACGGAAAACTTCACTTCGCGCATATATTCTTGATTTTGTCGACTTTTCTTCGTCTTTTTCTCTATTTCCTTCAACATAGTTGTACCTAAACCTGAATACATCTTTTTTACCTTTTAAGCGTAAAATGTTCACAAATACAACAAAATAACATGCATAATCATAAGAATAACGCTACTAAAACATGTTAGATTTGAGCGTTATCACATAATGCAACATCCGAGGTTCCTTTGATATATCTAAAGATCCTCTTCACAGCTTCCCAATGCTCTCTACCAGGTTCCGCCATGTACCGACTCACTACTCCCACTGCATGTGCAATGTCTGGTCTTGCACAAATCATCGCGAACATTAAACTTCCCACTGCTGTTGCATACGGTACTCGAGACATCTCCGTCCTCTCTTCTTCACTGCTAGGACTCATCTTGGAGGATAACTTGACATTAGTAGGAAACGGGGTTGATATTGGCTTACAATCTTGCATATTAAACCTTTGCAAGATTTTCTTCACATAACTTTTCTGTGAAAGCCAAATTTTCCTACTAACTCTATCTCGGTGAATTTGCATCCCTAGAATCTTGTTTGCGGGTCCCAAGTCTTTCATCTCGAATTCCCTAGCGAGTTGTGCCTTCAGTTTACTGATACGATCTTTGTTGGGGCCTGCAACCAACATGTCGTCAACATATAACAGCAAGATGACAAAATCATTGTCTCCAAACCTCTTGTAATATGCACAAGGGTCTGCGTGTAGTCTGTTATATCCAAGGCCAATGATGAAAGAATCAAATCTCTTGTACCAACACCGCGGCGCCTGCTTTAAACCGTACAGAGATTTGTTTAACTTGCAAACCAAGTTCTCTTTTCCTTTTGGTTTAAAACCTTCTGGTTGGAGCATGTAAATTTCTTCCACAAGATTTCCATGAAGAAATGCAGTTTTCACATCTAGCTGCTCTAGATGTAAATCATACGTAGCACACATTGCCAGAACCACTCGAACAGTTGTCATTCGAACCACAGGAGAAAATATTTCATTGAAGTCGACTCCCTCTTTCTGAGCATATCCTTTGACTACCAATCTTGCACGATACCTCTCCACCTGGTCATCACCGTTCCTCTTGATCTTGTACACCTATTTGTTTCCAATGGGTTTTCTACCTGCTGGTAGTGGCATCAGTTCCCACGTTTTTATTCTTATGAAGAGCTTCAATTTCTTCTTGCATTGCTTCCATCCAGAATGAAGCATCTGAATTATTCAGTGCTTCTTGAAGAGTTGATGGCTCTCCTTCCTCTGTAAGAAGACAGTATGCAACATTGCCCTCCATAACATAATCCGTGTGCCACACCGGGCGTTTTCTTTCACAATTAAAGGTACGAGTCGTTGGAGCTTGAGACTCAGTTGTCTCATTCACCTCGTGCTGTGGTACGGCTTCAGAAGAATCACTCGACTGAGATTGCTTTTCCACCTGTATTGATGTAGTTTCTCTTGTAGTGCTATCACTGTCGAAAACTAGAAGGGGGGGTTGAATAGTTTTCCCGTTTAAAATTAAAACTGTTTTGTTACTAATGTGAATTCAATGAAGTTATGCACAAACAATTAAACATACACTATATATGTTAAGTAAAGAGAGGAAAGATTAAACCACACAAAACGGATGTTTATAGTGGTTCGGCTACAAGGACTCTTTTCCTTGCCCTACTCCACTCCTCGAGTCTCTAACTCGAGAGATATTCTTCACTAAGAAACAAACTCCATTCTCGGCAGAGAAAACCTTAATACACGTCGCTTACACCCTTTTTCCGGTACAAAGCTAAATACCGGGTTCTACTTCAAGGAAGAACCAACCTAACGTCGCCTATACACTTACCGACACTAAGCTAGATGTCGAGTTCTTTACAAGGGTACAACTACTCCCTTTTTACACTAAGTGTTTTGAGGACTAAAACACAAACCGGAATTTACTGAATGAATGAGATAATATGATATCTATGTCCTAATGAGTTACACAACTGGTAACAAACAAGTCTTGTAACAGAACGTTGAAGCTTGATCTCTTTTGCTACAAAAAGAAAGATCACTACTGAATGATATGGGTTAGTAAATGAAAGAATGTATGTTTTTTAAATGTGTAAGTGATAAAATGGCCAAATGATCAGCTTGTTATTTATAGGCAAGCTGATGAATAGGCGGCGGATCCGGCGGATCCCAAAAAAGGGATCCGTCCTTTATACCATTTGGATCCGCCGTGTCAGGCCAGCTAAGAGATCTTCAAATCTTTCCAAATCTTGCTATATCTTTCCATATCTTCAAATGTCAACTCTTTGGCTTGAAGATTTAAACAAAATATCACAAAATTTTACCAAGATTGTGTACATGATGCATGCCATGATGTCATCCTAATATTTAACTAATAAAGTTTCCTTTTTAGGAAATAACATGTATAAACATAAAATGCAATGTCTTAGTGATCTTTGTAAAATATAAATGAGTTTTAAAACCTTTGGCTAGTATTTATGATTTGCTAAAAGAAATACTTTGTATATGTTATTACAAAAACAAAGTAAAGATAAAGTTTTCTTTTTAGGAAATAAATTTGTAAATGTACCTTTTAATGATTTTGTAAAGTATAAGATGTGTTTTAAAAAGGACTTTAGCTAGTATTTATAATTTGCTAAAAGATATACTTTGTAATTGTCATAAACAAAACTAAGTAAAGATCGTAAAATATAAATAACGTTTTTAGGACGATATTTGTATTAACAATCTCCCCCTTTTTGTTGATGACAAAACATAAAGTATATTTTTAAGCAAAAGAGTAAATATAGTATGAGTCCTTTTAAAAATATAGATTAAGTTTATTTTATGCAAGTGTAAAAGCTATTTTGACCAAAAATGAATGTAATATGATCATTTAAACTTAATCTTGTAATATGATCATTTAAACTTAATCTTTCTTTCTTTCTCCCCTTTTTTGTCGAAACAAAAAGAAGAGTTGTGTGGCGGAATGCGATTTTGAGAACTTTAATAGCCCCCCTTGTTTTATACTCCCCCTAAATTGAATAACAAGGTAATGATATATGAACCTACAAAACAATGGGTTAGAATATGAATTGCTCCCCCTCGATGTATACTCCCCATTGCTAGAGTACCAACGTATACATTTCAAGGATATGAGATGCTACAAAAGAAAAGTTAGTTATCAATAACTTCAAAGTAGAAGTACAATGCATATGAAATAGTCATCCAAACAAGAGTTTCAACCCATTTGACTTAAAAAGTCAACCATAAGTGTTTGGTTAAGATTTTGTACTTAATTGCATATGATGATGATATGGAGTTTCATTCTACAATGGAATAAATATAATTCTATCAAATTATCAAAAAGGTTCATCCCGTATGACTTTGTAAAAAGTTAACATTGAGTTTCTAAAACAAAATGCCTAAGTCAAATATATGAACCCAAACCAATCATGTGTCAAAACTAGATTACTAGATCACTTACAACATCGAAACATAACATTTATTTATTGAAAATGAGTTTGTGACAAAAGTCTCAAACAAGATGTTACATAGGAAATCCTAAAACACTTCTACGAGATACAATGAAATGATACTAGAAACGATTAAAAGCTCTTATGGATTGGAATTTGTTGGTTTTGATTGAGATATGATAGAGGTAAGCCATATGGCTTCTAGGTCCTTAGTGTCACATAAGTTGGAGTCCTTAGAGTCAAAATTTTCATTTTCTTGATTGCTTGTTTGGTTAATCCACTTTGATTCGTCAATGTGTTGAAGTGTGGTTACTAGATCATGCGTTTGAGAGTTGGGTAAGTTTGGTGGTGATGTTGTTTTTCTTTCTATAGATGGAGAATGTGGTGGTGAGGAGACTATTGGAGTAGTTATAGGTGATGGTGTGTTATATGTGAGTGATGATGTTGTTCCTAGTGGAGTTGTGATAAGTGATGGTGATTTTGAAGATGAAGACATGTTGACTACGGGAGTTATGATAGGAATTGTAGAAGTAGTAGTGGATATGATGGGAAAGCTTACATTTGGAAACGGATTTACATACCAGTATGGTCTAACACTAATTCTAGTTGTTCGTCTGTGTGGTCTAGTCATGTAAGATTTGTTTGATTTGTCCATTGTGAGAGGTTTACAGGAATGGAGTGAAAAGAAGATGAGGATTTAATGTGTTATGATCTTCTTAAGGTTCTAATTTATACTTCCTATTTGTATGGAGATTGGTGTTTGGATTAATGATGTAAATTTTCAAAAACTTGGAATAAGATAAAGTAGTTTGTCCTATTGACAAAGTCAATCCATAGAAATGGAGTTGACATGAAGCTATGCAGAGAATGACTCAAAAGAGATAAATGTGATTGATTCACGGTTTTCGAGGAAGCAACAAAAGAGTCTGTGAGTTATGAACAGGACAAAATTTGATTATTCAAATTTTGGTGGGAAATTTTGTTCTTAAGTTTCTAAGAGTTTCTAAATGAATCTAAGATGTTTAATGATCAGTGAACTTAATCTAAAGAAGACTAGACACTAGAATCTAAGAATCGGGATGAGTCAAAAATTTCTGAGAATGTGACTGTTATACATGCGGATCCAAACGATAACACATGCGGATCCAAAATTTGGGATCCGCAGAATTCGTAGGTTCAGGGATGGTAGATCCAAAGATTATACATGGCGGATCCAATTTTTGGAATCCGCCAAATCTGTCAGACAGAAGTTCTAAAATAGACATAGAGAAGTGCATATTTTGCTTTTTTGACGAAAACTCGAAAATTCTCCTGGAGCATATCTATCAACTAATATGTAATGCAGAACAACTAAATATGAGGATTCTAACCCACGTATACACGAAAATAAAGCCGATCATCAAATTTCATCATAACAGAAGTTAAGCCAAAAGATGGCTTAAATCCGGAAAATTGATAACAATACATGTTATCATCAATTTAAGTCAAGCTAATACACATAAAAGTTAATTGCTACCATCATGTCTTAACGAACACATAAATATGATCATACAAAGTTTAATAAACTATTGTTCCAA
Source organism: Artemisia tridentata subsp. tridentata (assembly GCA_021014915.2). Lineage (NCBI taxonomy): Eukaryota > Viridiplantae > Streptophyta > Magnoliopsida > Asterales > Asteraceae > Artemisia > Artemisia tridentata. The sequence goes on along the minus strand of CP139503.1, from coordinate 342,226,656 downwards.
ACGCTCCTTAATTCTCACTTGTCTTTCAATATTTTAAGTATTTTCTTCTGATCCTTGCGGAGTTTCATCATCCATCGTCCTACATTCTTTAAAATTCCCTTTGCTTGTCGATGTTCCTCAGATTCATTATCAAGGGAAGGAAGTTGACTCAAGTAATCGAGTGGAGGAATCTTAGAGTTAGGTAAACCATCTTCGTCACTAGCCGATGATGATGATGAAGATGAGGATGAGATGTGAGACCGTTTCCCATTTCCTACCGCCACTCTATAGTCACTAAGTGGAACGAAGGTGTGTTTGATTTCGATGTAGTCTGGAACAAAGCCAAATGAGTCTAGAGGAATAGGAATGGAAGCTCTAAACAAACGTGTAAGAAGCATTCCATATGGCATTGCGGTTTTTCCTAAGACACGTATATCGGCCATTCTTTTGGTGATATAGTAGGCTAGATTGAACTTTTGATGAGTAGACACAAAATAGAGCATGTAGCATAAGCTAGCATTCACATGATCTTTGTTTCCAATAGTGCTAATAACATTTGCTCTAAGAATCTCTTCAAGTTTCTTAAATTCGGGTTTAAGTTCATTGAGTTCCATAGCGAATGGATCTCGACTAACTTCTTTGCCTCGGAGTTTCTTAGTTTGGTTGCTTCTAGGCTTGAAAAGATGATCACGAATAGTTTCTTTGGGAGTTAGAGGAGTATCATATGGGTGTTCACGACCAAGGTTAGATTCAAGAATGGTTAAAGGCCATTTGTATGAGTAGAAACAAGTTCCTTCTCTAGGAATGCCTAACACTTCCCCGAATTGATCTAATGGGAAATTGTAGGGATTTTGGTTTATTTTGAAATGGATGCTAAAGGATCCAAGGTCGTCAGTGATGATGTAACACCCCAACCCGATAAGGGTAGAAGTACTACGTTATGGTGACATATCAGAAACAAACATAAGCATATGACTAAATAATACAAAATGAATTTCAATGGTTACAAAGGAAATATGAAGATACAAGGTTACAAAGGAATACAATGATTACTAAGTCTAAATATAAGCTCTTCTAGTCAACTCTAAATCCATGAAAGCAATCTAAGCGTAGTCTTCTAAGTCCAAAACACTCCACTCATAACCCAGCTTCCAACTATAACCTGCCGCAGGAAAAGAAATGCGGCTGAGCTTAAAAAGCCCAGTGAACAGATATATATAACGTAAAAGAACGGTGAATAAGCATAAGCAAAAGAATAAGAATACAAAACGAAAAGCATAATCATGAAAGTCATACGAATATTAAGAAAACATAAAATCAAGAATGCATGAGAACTGAATAAATAATGAATCAAGGAATGGAATGAAAATGATGAGAAGGGTCATATAAGGATGTGCCATAAGAACTCCATACAAAATCCGTCAAATCAAACTAGAGCAAATACAAGTATACGAAGAGGGGAGACCTCTAAGTAAACAATAATAGTGTGAGAAGGAGTGCAAGGCACACACCACCTGGTCACCATAACTACATATACATAAAACCTAGGATGCATCCATACGCTCCCTAACATAAGTATGTGTGTCAGCTCTAGACTAAGCACACATAAAAGGTTGGCCAATAGTGAATCGCGATAAAATACATATACATAGGGGGAACGCCGTAGATCTATCACACCTCTACGGGGGTGTCATGCCTAAGGTGCCATCAAAGACATGGTCCTAGTACCTCTAGAACTAGTTAAGCTCAGGCACGGATCTATCATATCATACAACAAATAACAAACTAGCATGGCAAGAGAAACGAGAAAGTAACTCAAATAAGCATGGCAAACACATAAGCATAGCATAGCAGAGACATTTAAATAAATGTCAGAATGGATCTATAAGAATGACAATCATACTAAGAGAGTCATGAGTCAATTAAGGGAAATCATATCAAGGTCAAATGTCAAGTCATCAAAGTATCAAAGGTTCATTGTCAAAGGTTCTTAATCGAAAGTTCAAAATCAAAAGGTTTATTTACAGAAATCTTATCAAATGATTTTCATAAAAATGATCTTTAATAAAGGTTTTCATAAAAGTATTCTTTAAAATTTGTTTCCATAAAAGATAGCAAAATTCCATTTAAAAGAGGTATCACATCGTTTATAAACATCATTTTAAAATAGTTTTTCTCCAAAACATTTCCATGATATAATTAAGAAAGGTTTTCATATTTAGTCACCAAAATCAGATGAACCTTCTAAGTGTAAAGTCATTCGAATACTAATATCACAGGGCCACGAATGTCAAATGAATCATGAAGAACGAATCAAAGTATAAGGGAACATAGCAATGGCTTAGGGAATCCTAATGAATCAAGATTTAGAAAGTCATGAGATCGAAAGCACCCTTACTGAAAAAGGGTAGAATATCTGTACCTTAAACCGCCAGGGAAAACACACACTAGAAACATAAGGATCGGAATAAACTCCTTCTTCAGCGAATCTACACGAATTATAAGTTTACTTATAAGTCTCATAGTTTTATGATTTCATAGTTTCTTAGTTTCATAATCACGAAGGTTTCATTTTAGTTTTCTTTCCATCTTAGGTAACTTTTCAAAAATAGTAAGTTTTCATACTTAGTAACTTTAGTTATTAACATGTCCGTTTATCAACTTAAAGTATTAGAGATGACCATATTAGTGGTTTAAGGTTCATAATGTCATTTTCATAAGTTCAAGGTTCATAATGTAGTTTTCATAATTTTAGGGTTCATTATGCAATTATCACAAGTTTAGGGTTCATAATGTAAATATTACCAAGTTACATGTTTTTACAAGTTAAGTCCTTTAGTTTTAGAAAAATGATCATTTAAACCCTTTAGTTTGAAAAATAAACACATAACACCCTTTTAATATCTTTAAAACTTTTCACAGATTTTACACACAAATTAGACCTGTATTGTACGATTTTTCATCCTTATAAGAACTCAGAATAAAAATTCCCAAAAATTCACACACGCTCCTATATGTCTAAATAACTTTCCAAAATTTTTCCAGAATTTATTATTAAGTAAAACTATGGTCTAAAAATCATTTAAATCAGGTCGTCCAGATTATTGATAAATTTTAACATACGAAAAGTAAGCAGTTCACAGCCCCATCAAAAAATTTTAAAAAATCTAAAAAAATTCCAATAACTAATAAACATATCAAATATTACCCAGTTCAAAGGACACCTTCCAGTTCGTTATGGTTTGCAAATGATAAATGAAAAACACGGACTATATTTCCAGACATATGAATTCGATTTGACACTTAATTTTCTAAAAATCAAAAAGTGATCTTCCATGCCTCTAAAATTTACAAGGTTAATTTCTACAGAAATCTATTTCATTGAACTTAATTTTAGACTCTGAAAACACCCAAATACACGTTCACATCATTTAATTACAATCGATTAAAGTCGGACAATTTTCCAGGACAGCAGCAGTTTTTATGATTTTATGTGTAACTCATTTTAGGGCTTATATATCAACACAAGGTCTTCATACATGATTCAAAAACACATTATATTGATTCTTACATATCCTACACATGTTCATAATCATTTTAATTCAGATCCATATACTCAATTCGATTCATACAATTTAGGGTTTCATTATTTTATGTAGGTACTTATAATTTTATGTGAATCTTTTCATATAATTCGACCAAAACAAGATTAAGAACGAAATCAACAAGGATGATACACAATACCCTCGAATACTAAACGAAGAACACGGACACCACAAGAATCAAATCACCACGAAGTCTCCTTCCTTCCTTCTTGGTTCGATTGGCAGAAAAAAAAACACAAGAAAAGGTCGAATTAGGGTTTGTATAACTCGAATGGATCAATGTTTTGTGTATATAATTACCTTGTTGGTGTTATGGATGAAACAAGAACACAACAAAACCGTCCTTTGGCTGTGTTTGGATCAACAGCAACAGCAAGAAGAGAGGCCGAAACTTTTTGAGAGAGTTTAGGGTTTAGGGAATTTCGGTGTATATGGTTTTGGGTGAAACCGTGTTTTGGTTGTGGGTAAATAAGGCAAAGATCAACTATCATAATGGGCCAAATGAATGCATAATCATCTCTTCCATCTATTTTGATATGGGCCAAAAATATTGGGTTAGACATATGTAATGGATCGACTAGCACAGGACTTATAGTGTAGGATTTTTTATTATTTTTTTTTTTATTTATTTTTTATTATTTTTTTTTGTACATATTATGTATAATGTGAAGTTTTCATTTGGTAGTTCAATTTATCAAATAACTTATGACACAATTTACTTTAGGTTAAATGCACTTAAAGTTACTTATATAATTTTCATAAGTTCTTAAAATTTCAAATTTGAGGGCATTCTTGTCATTTCGGATTGTTTTAATTTTGGGGTTTTACAGATGAGTTTTACGGAAGCATAAAACTCAAGAATGAACCTAGGGATGATGGGCTCATCTATGTATAGGAGTACATCAAATTGAATGGCAGCCATTTGTTCACGGATGTTTGTTTCTTCTAAGAATAATGAATCTACAGTTCTGCCTTCATGAACATAACGACATTCTAAAGCTTTAAAATTTTTGACTTGAGCTTCTGAGAGTCCCTTTGTTTGATGATGTTTGGGTAAGTACTTGATAGTCTTTTTGTTATCATAGTTAGTAGCGGGAGGCATGATTTTCCTTGACGTGAATGTTATACAATTTTTAGTTAGAATCACATAATATATTTGTCTGAATGAAATTAATGCGGAGGTACGATTATCTCGACTCTTTTGATGCAAATTCTTTGTAGTAAAATGTGAGATAATCCAAATGCTCTTGATTTGAATGTATTTGAAAATACATATGGGTTATATATTTCCTTAAGTATAATGTTTTTTGATTTTGTATGAACAATGGTTGAAAGGAATTTTTTCTAGTTGTGAAAAGGTAATTTCTATGGAGTATTTGATGATTATTATAGTGTCTAATTAAAATCATGATTTGATATGTATTTTTGAAATGCCCCATTATATTTGAAAATGCATAATCCTTAATTATTTAATTTAGTGCAGTTTATACGAATTCTAGACACAGACAAGAAATTAGAATGGATTGGGGTACTTACAGTGATCAATTAAGCATGAGTTAATTGAGGAGAATGACCTAATTTTTGAGTTTGGGATGATGAGGGTCGACAATGAGTTGGTGTTATGTGTCTTAATGAGTGTATTGTGCAATAAGTGGTGTTTGTTTATTGAGAATCTGTCTCAGCAACGCACGGATCCGGCGAATCCCAAACATGTGTTCCGCCCTTGTTGTCGAAGGGATCCGCGGATTCCCAGAACATGTGTTTGGTTATTTCCGTTTTTGGTTGAACTATGATTCGAACAAATGTTTTAATTACTTACTAAGTTGTAATGATCCATAGATAGAAAAAGGGTTATTTCATGAGGTGTTTGTGAGAGGATTAGCAATGTTGTCCTTTGAGAAACTTTCTCAGATTGAGGTGTTTTATCATCTAAACATTGTTTTAAGGAGGAATTGATGATCTAATTCCATGGGTTTAGTTTGAGAGAATTGAACTAAACTTTTGTTGAGATTGATAATTGCATTGTTGTTGCAACAAGAGGAAAACGGTTAGTATTATAGTCTACGAGAGCTTCCACACTCTGCCTTGAGTATTTAAGTAGCGAGAACCGTTTGTTTCTTAGTAAATCATGATGTGATACAATGTCTCACATTAGTACACATATTGTTAGAACTTTTCCTATATTTCTAATTGCCGGCATGATCTTAGTTGACATATATTATGGTTTCTACACCCGTTCCTTTGGGATACCATAGTGATGAACTCAAATAAGTACATTTTATTACCGTCATTTATCCTATTTATTTGACTTGTTTTATTATATTATCTGTGAGAATTGATACGTTAATGTTTACTTTTGTAATTCTCAGGTAAAAACAAGCATTTGGTGAAACTTGGCGATTTTGGACTAATTATGGAGCAAAACAAGCATGAAGTTAAGAGTCTACTGAAATGTACAAGATCAAGACATTCTGCTCCAGATGCGCCGCGTCTTACTTATTACATACGGCGCATCACTATCCAGATTTCACAAGATACGATCCAAGATACAAGAGGACATGCGCCGCATCTAAGGATGGAGTTACGCCGCATCTTCTGGCGGTGTACGAATATTCCTGAATATATTAATCTTGGACCCCACGCGAAGTTAAGTCAATGCGCCGCATCTACTTATTAGATGCGCCGCATCTTACCCTCAGACAGAAACTATAAATACCCCAAAGACAGACGAATTTCAGAGCTCGACAGTTTTAGAAGACCGAAGACCACAGAAACCCTAGGACGAATTCAGTCGAGGTAGCAGCACAAGATACACCTTGAACGAAGATACAAGAGCTGTAAGAAGGTCCTGCATGTATTTAATTCATTAAGTAGTTTTGTTTTATTGTGTTAGTAAACTTTAATTCATCAGGATTGGTGGCTTGTGTAATGTGACAACGGAAAGGTTGCACTCCCTTAAAACTGCTTTCCCATTAATTAAAGTTTATATGTTGATGTCTTTGGTGACTTTTATTAGTGCATTGATAACCTCTGTGTCTAGCTGAGCGTTGATCGGGTCGCCATGCCTCTGTCCTCGCCTATTTATTAGATCGCCTATGCATTCTATCGTCTGTAGAAAAGTAGGAAGAAAGATAAATAGGATAGTCATAAGTAATCATTAAGGGTTTACTCGCCGATAAGATTAGAACCAACGAGAAAGGACTTAATCTCGGTGCGTTGCATCGAACTATACACTTCATATAAAACTAGCAATAAAACAAGTGACAAGCTACTTAACTATCAGGACAGGTCTTCTTATTGTCTCGAGTATTTATCTGTGTACGTTTGTGCTATTCGCTGGTTCGTGCCTATTGGTTTAGTTTATTATTTAATTGCAACCAAACCGTGCCAGTCTCTCAGGCTGAAACCCCCTTGCGTTAGAATAGGTTGTATAGCTAACTTAAAATATTAAAATACTGATTAGGATAACTAGATAATACGTTCCACTCTTAGTGATCGACACTCTACTTACCATTATATTCATACTGACCGGGTACACTGCTCGTTAAAGTGTGTGTGTTATTGATAAGTCGGCTAAATATAAATTTAAAACTTGAATACTGCTAAAACCACAACGACATACCGTGGGTATAAATTAGAGCATACACACACGCTCATCAAGTTTTTGGCGCCGTTGCCGGGGAGTGAATTGTTATTATCTGTTAATTTGATTAGTATTTTAATTAGGTTTTAATTTTAATCTAACCGCTAACTGTGTTGTATATTAGGTTAATTTGCATTCAGTGTATTATTTTGCATATTTTCTGTTTTTATTTTCTTTTATTTGTGTTTATTTTGGTTTGTTTTTATTTGTTTTTATTTTTCGTATTTTCTGTATACTGCTATCGTTGTACTGAGCTTATTCAAACGATACGGTGCATCTATTTTCTTAGATACGGCGTATTGCGTTTAATTTTTATTAAATACAACGCGTTTAATAAATTCGATACGACGCATCTTTCCCAAGATACGGCGTATCTGTTTTTAATAAGAAATTTTTTCTAAGCGATAACGCGATACGACGCATCTGCTTTAGCAGATACGGCGCATCTATTATTTTAATTAAAAAACTGTTTTCGAATTATTAAACAGATACGACGCATCGATCTCTATCGATACGGCGCATCTTTCTGAATCAAAAATCTCGTATTTTGAAACGTAACGAAAATACGGCGCATTAACTTTTGTTAATACGACGCATTTAATTTTAAATAAATATCGATTTTTGATAATTAAAACTGATACGGCGCATTCTAATTTCTAAGCGGCGTATCTATTTTCTGAATAAAGTCTGATTAAATTTTAAACGATTATAAGATACGGCGTATCCAACTTTCTGGATACGGCGCATCGTCTGCAGATATCAGTAACTTTAATTTTTCGTATTCCGTTTTCGTTGTTGATTTTCTGATATATTACTTTCTTGAACAAATCCTACTGATGCTTTCGTGATTATTTCAGAAGGAAAATGGTCGGATTCGGAGAACTGATTGACTTCGACTTCGAAGCCAATTTTATGGATGGAATATTAGTGCAAGATAAATCACTCGAACGTTACGATGGGGACTACATAGAACTTAATGACCTTAATGGACCATTAGAATCCAATGACCTGTTCATGGATAATGCGGAATCTGAGTTAGAAGAAGGAGAAATTCTGGATAGTCCAAAAGTCAACGTTATTAATACTAGGAATTACGATGAATTTGAGGAATATCATTGTTCATGGGATTACGGTAGAAGGATCCACGCCGATTGTGCTTACAATTTGCAATTCCCATGCATGATTGGGTACAAGTGTATTGACGCCAATTTCTTTCCTATTTTACCAATCAATGTCATGTCAAGAAGCTTTTACAATTCTATTGTGAGAAAAAAAGTGGAATATAAGGGAAAGAATGTAGTTGGAGCCTTCATTAATGTCCCGATCTTCGTTGGACGCTTTACTATTGTTACTGAGTTCGCCGTTGTTGAAGACATGAATGCCTATTGTGACAACAATATGGGTCACGTGATTGTTGGAAAACCATTTTGTAGGGAGATCACTATTAATGCAAAACGATTTGAAGGAAAGATCACCTTTCAATGTGGAAGCGACGTTATCACTTATATGATGCCCCGAACTCACCATGGGTTTAAACATGCTACTAATAGGTTCTGCTACAAATTTTCTCCATTCCTTTTTATTGGTGATGATGACATGAAGAGAGGGATTGAGTACCCATATCAAATGATGGAAGGATTCTACAAAGGAGTGTTGAAGTTGGGACCTGAATATATACGTGACGAATTTGTTGCTAAATGGATCCTACGTGGCAATGTGGGAATAAATAGAACAGAATGAGGAGCTGAACGTGAGTCTAACTTGAAGACTCTGGAATAAAGACAAGTGCTGACCGGGAGACAACCCGGAAATTTTTTACTATTCTGTTCTGTGTCGAGTCAGTCAGGCCCGCAGAGGATACGGCGCATCTCAATTCCAAGATGCGACGCATCTCCTGCACTGGTCATATCTTACTTTATTTTTCTGCATTTTTTACTTTTGACTTTAAAACTTTTTATCAGTTTATTTTAATGCGGCGCATCCCTGGTTAAGGATGCGACGCATCTTTTATTCTGATCCATAATTATTCCAGGCTCGATATGGCGTATCTTCTTCCATAAGATACGGCGCATCGACTGACCTGATGATTTTCTTTTTAATTTTTACATTTCATTTTTGCTAACTACTAATGTATTATGCAAGTTTGAACCTTCTTAACTTAGGTGTGTTAAAGCCTTGGTGGTATTATAGATTCCTGCATTTCCTGTGGATACATCAAATATGAAGCTTAAACGTTCTCATCCACAAGAAAGATGATTTTTGCTCTTATACAACTAATGGAGGATCATACCGAGCAAATCTCAGGGGAGTTTTTCTGTTCTAATTCTTTTATTTTCCAGTTTTTAACCTTTGATACAAACAACGAGGACGTTGTTTAACTTAAGTGGGGGATTGGAGAATTAGAACACTTACTTGTCCTAAACTTTTTCAAAATTATGCTTAAAATGTGCTTAATATAGCAAAATTTAAAATTTTTAGCATGTTTTTGTTTAAAGTCTAAGTTGCATAGCTGCACACATAACGTTATTTTCAAAAATTGTGATTTTTCAAAATTCACAAATCTATGAGTGTGCCGGTGACTTGTAAACTTTAGAACTTGGCTTGTATACTATTCGAGACCACCATAATAAGTATTATTTTATATAATTGGAATGACTTGTCTAAATTGGTAAATTTCTAGGATTACACCCAAATAGCCTTTATATGTTATGTAATATTAGCTAACTACACTGGTTAGTTAACCCCCGTATAAACCCTTTTGTTACTCTCATTTTTAGAGTAAGATACCCCTAGAAAAACACTCAGAGCCATTCCTTTCGTTTCTTACACCTTTGTTATAATGTTTCGTTACACCCTTACACCTTAGCCTACCCTGTAGATTAAAATCCGTGGTTGGTTAATTGCTTTAGGCGAAGTGTGTTTCCTTACATTACCTGTGTTCGCGTGCGTAATTCATTATCTTTGGTTAGGTCGGGAAATTGCACAATGCAATTGGAGTGAAAGTAAATATTGTATATCTTTGAGTTTATTTTTCGTGTGTTTACTACTTTCACTATTACCGTTATTTCTGAAGTCATGAAAAGTATGGAAAAATTATCCAGAGTTATCATTATAGTGATGTGGTGAAATTTTACACATCTATGTTTATGTTTCAAGTTAAAAAAAAAAAAAAAAAAAAAAAAAAAAAAAAAAAAAAAAAAAAAAAAAAATTGAAAAAATAAGAAAAGAAAAAGAAAAAAGGAAAAGTTGGAAGATTGTTTTTACCAACTTATGTAAAGTTTTGTATTAAGTGGTCGATATCACCACTAGTTGTTGTATATTATATCTATGGATTGAATGGGAGTTGAACGTTATGGGAACGCCAACTAAATGATATTCTTCGATTAAGATCTTGTTGAGTATAATTCGTGTCTACCTAAAGCGTGTATTTCAAGTGTTAAAGAGTGAGTTATTCTATGATATGAGTCTTATTCATGGGATGGTTGGGATAGTGATTAACCACACTTAGGATTTTAATTTATCTGTTTTGTTTATTTTTCATTTTACACCAATTTATATCCCAAATATTATCCATACCCTATATTATTCTTTATCCAAACCTTTGATTTATTGAGATTAGGGATTTGAGCAATCTTAAGTATCGTAGTCGTGGATTCGGTTATGTATTTATGATTTTGTCGCCCTTTTTGATATAATATTATTGGTGAAGATTACTTGGTCTTATCTTTAGCCTACTCGAGTTAAGGATTTGAGCAATTGCAAGTATCGTGTTCGTGGATTCGATCATGTATTTGTGATTTTGTCGCCTTTTCTGGAATTTGAGATCGATAGAGATTAAGGAGAATGATTAACCCTTTAAGCCTACAAACCCTTTTTACCGCTTTAGACTTGTTATTCCTTGGCTTTAGTGGGGGAGATGTGTATACTTGCCAAGCTTATGATAGAATATTCGTCACGACTGGACAGTTAAACGATTAGATTTGCTTTTATCAAATTATTTTATATTACTTCTAATTCGTTAAGTGTTTGGTTGTGTGATTATGACAAAAACGAATACATGCTTAAATATAAAAATAAATCCTAACATCTTTTAGGATACATTTTCATAAGATCAATTCTAAGGTTAACTTGGGGACATGTAAAGTTCAAGTGGGGGGATATTTGATGAACTCAAATAAGTACATTTTATTACCGTCATTTATCCTATTTATTTGACTTGTTTTATTATATTATCTGTGAGAATTGATACGTTAATGTTTACTTTTGTAATTCTCAGGTAAAAACAAGCATTTGGTGAAACTTGGCGATTTTGGACTAATTATGGAGCAAAACAAGCATGAAGTTAAGAGTCTACTGAAATGTACAAGATCAAGACATTCTGCTCCAGATGCGCCGCATCTTACTTATTACATACGGCGCATCACTATCAAGATTTCACAAGATACGATCCAAGATACAAGAGGACATGCGCCGCATCTAAGGATGGAGTTACGCCGCATCTTCTGGCGGTGTACGAATATTCCTGAATATATTAATCTTGGACCCCACGCGAAGTTAAGTCAATGCGCCGCATCTACTTATTAGATGCGCCGCATCTTACCCTCAGACAGAAACTATAAATACCCCAAAGACAGACGAATTTCAGAGTTCGACAGTTTTAGAAGACCGAAGACCACAGAAACCCTAGGACGAATTCAGTCGAGGTAGCAGCACAAGACACACCTTGAACGAAGATACAAGAGCTGTAAGAAGGTCCTGCATGTATTTAATTCATTAAGTAGTTTTGTTTTATTGTGTTAGTAAACTTTAATTCATCAGGATTGGTGGCTTGTGTAATGTGACAACGGAAAGGTTGCACTCCCTTAAAACTGCTTTCCCATTAATTAAAGTTTATATGTTGATGTCTTTGGTGACTTTTATTAGTGCATTGATAACCTCTGTGTCTAGCTGAGCGTTGATCAGGTCGCCATGCCTCTGCCCTCGCCTATTTATTAGATCGCCTATGCATTCTATCGTCTGTAGAAAAGTAGGAAGAAAGATAAATAGGATAGTCATAAGTAATCATTAAGGGTTTACTCGCCGATAAGATTAGAACCAACGAGAAAGGACTTAATCTCGGTGCGTTGCATCGAACTATACACTTCATATAAAACTAGCAATAAAACAAGTGACAAGCTACTTAACTATCAGGACAGGTCTTCTTATTGTCTCGAGTATTTATCTGTGTATGTGTGTGCTATTCGCTGATTCGTGCCTATTGGTTTAGTTTATTATTTAATTGCAACCAAACTGTGCCAGTCTCTCCGGCTGAAACCCCCTTGCGTTAGAATAGGTTGTATAGCTAACTTAAGATATTAAAATACTGATTAGGATAACTAGATAATACGTTCCACTCTTAGTGATCGACACTCTACTTACCATTATATTCATACTGACCGGGTACACTGCTCGTTAAAGTGTGTGTGTTATTGATAAGTCGGCTAAATATAAATTTAAAACTTGAATACTGCTAAAACCACAACGACATACCGTGGGTATAAATTAGAGCATACGCACACGCGCTCCTTTGGGATACCATAGTTCTAAATGTCTCTTAAGTTCCTAAATGTTCGTCTGAAAATTTCAAGACGAGATCATTCTTGGACATGTTCGTATAGATAGACATTAAACATAATGTTTGGTATACTAGCCATAGAGTTTTCTACCAAACATTTCTCTACATTTGGAGTTATCTACAGGTTTACTGTTTTTATCCTTGATGAGTTTGGTTTCGAAAATACGAGTATTTTTAAATGGTTTTGAATTTTCAAGACCACTTTTTCTCAAGCATATCTTTGATATACTCACATAAGTTGAGAATATCCTAACTCCTAAATATTTTGGAGATCTAAGATGAAGTTTTAGCATGCTCATCATACTCACAGCATATCTTGGCACGTTGAGCCAGAGACAATGTTATCCTAATAGTACGTGATCCCTTACTAGGTTCGATGTGTACTTAAGGTTTACTAAGGAGCTCACAGATTGATCATACCAACTTTTTGATGCTTGCTTAAGTTTTGTAATCATGGTAAAACCGGGAGGATGTGTTATATATCTTTTATGATTTATGTTTTCTATGTTCGTTTGAAATGTTTATATGTGTGTTCAAAAGTAAGCTTTATTTAAGATGACTAGATGTGAAACATTTTTATTTGTAGTTTGTTTCTTTGTGTTGATTAATTTTATTCCTACATACTTATTTGACCCTTTTTTCAGTAATCAAGAATTTATTATTTATCAATTTTGTTGAAACAAAACAATTGAAAAATCTTTTATTTTGAGCTTAAAATCTCAATTAATTTTTCCAATGACGTTTTCTAATGGATGACTCTTGGTTACTTTAATATTAGTGAATTTTCTTTAAGCTGGTTCTACTTCTTTTGTTACTTTCAAAATTTTCTTGGTTTTGGCCCATTTGATCTTAATCCATTATTTACCAAGATGATGTCTTAGGAGAAGGTGGTGAATGTTTAAAAAGTTCCTTGACTTTGTTCAGGATGATGTTTACTTTACTATTTAGTAAGTTCCCGAGAAATGCACCTTTATATGACTTATGGGTTGAGTTAGGTGAGACAGTTTTAAAATTTATTTTAAGCAAAAATGAGTGTACAGTGATGTTTCACAATTTATGCAAACTTAATCCTTTCTCCAACATGATTGTTTTAAAATGAGCTAATTTCTTTCTACGTATTTTAAGATGTCGTAAAGTAACAATGGTTTGAGTATATGTAGATGTATGACATCATGTTCAATTTATGTTATTTTGCAAGCATCACAAAGGTGTTGGTCATATTTCGACTTGGGTAGAATCCTAACAGGTTCCTTAGATAATAAGGATTGAATGTTCCTTCTATTAACGTGACCTAAGCATTGATCTCATATAGTTAAGTTACAAAGACAAGACAACACTTGTTTTATCTAACGTCATAAAAGTTTAAAATGATTTTTCCTACGTATTTTGCCAGATCTCAAATACTATGCTTCAATTTTCACAAAAGATATGATACTAATCATGGCACATATAACTTATATTAAGCAAGTTAAAGCCTAAATTATTTAAGAGAGCAATCATCCTCAAAATAGATAGAGTCATGAGAAATCATACCTTTTTTGATGATAATATCCATGAATGCTATGAAGTAACCTTGTCGTATACTATGCAGAAGTTACCTTTGTTTCTTGCTATGTGTCTTGAAGTTCCATTTATCCATTCGTCTAGATCTATCTTATCTTTCAAGCATACCTAATGAAAGCTCAATAATTTGGTCCCCAATATCTCATGGGTCCATTTGGGTTAAAGAATTACCAAGGTTCACTAATGTTTAGGAAGTGATCGAAGAAATTTTTTTTTCTAACCATGGTTCCTTCATAGAATGAGGTATCTTCTGTTGTTTTAATTTTATCCTTATCTTTGCCTATAGTTGTACTTGAAATTATTAAACACTAATAGGCCCTAAATCTAGAGAGAGAAAGTTAGAGAGAGAAAGAGAGATTGGAAGATGATCATCATAATATGGAAATGTTTAAGCATTCATCAACCAACAACCCTTTCCCTAAGGAGGGAAGGGGTATTTATAGTTTTACATGGTAGAGGGCTTGATGCCCTAATTACACTAACAATACTTAATAAAATAAAACAAACTAAATAAACGACACAACCCATGGGCCTTCTACACGGGCTGGGCCTAATAACAAACCTAAAGGCCTGAGCAACCTTAATACAATATGATCAATACTTGAATTATACAAAACGTGTTCCCAACAATCTCCCCCTAAGTATTGGTCATCAAGGTTGCTTGACGTCGTCTTTGCTTCTTTTGGCTTTGACGTCTTCAAAATCTTTGTTCTTTGTTCTTGATAGTGATGTGATACGATATGGTAGTAATCTGCCGTTCTTCAACGATCTTTGCTTCTGAGGTCTTCACGTCTTCTCCACCATGCTCATATATCTTTTGACTTTGGTTCTTCAACTTGTTCTCACTTCTTCAATCTTTAACTTTGAGAAAGGTTGTAGTACTTGAATCTTTAGACTTTTCTTTAACAATTCTGAACTTTTTGATATTTCTGAGTCTTTGTGAGAACTTCTCTTTGGGATATGAGCATGATGGAGTCTTGATGGTGGTTGAACTCCAGGTCTCCAAGCTCCTCCGCAGCAGCAGCACGAACCAACCGACACTTACAGGCTCAGACTTCGAGATCGTCAACAGCATAGTGTGAAGACTTTCTCTAATCCTTGCCCAGGCCGTTCTGAACCGGATACCCCCGAAAGGGCTAACACGGACACACCGAAGTGCACCCTCGATTCAGTGAGTCACTGGAGATCACCCCACGACTGTAGACCGTTTTGGAACCAACACTAAGCATAATCCGCAAGGAGTTACCGAAGTGACCTGCTGTCAGGGCTGTTTGATGTTGACCCTGGCAGGATTTCCATTCTATCACTGAGACTCACATGTGTGATTCTCTCAAGAATGTTCTTGGCAGATTGCTAAGATCTGCGAAGGACTCTTTCTTAATTTTACAACTGCTGCCCATGATGTAGAACAGCAGAGTAATACTAAGTGTTCCTAAGAGATCTTTTGATGAATCTCATGGCTCTAGACTCAATTAGTGCATATTTTTTTGGTCGTCAGAGGCGTGGAGCAGATTGCCTCCTTTTCAATATCAACACTCTCGTAATGAGAGGTCGATAGATTATGAAGGGTTCTCCGTGTGAATGAAACAAATGTCTTTTGAGAGACACTTGAGTGGCTTAGAAGGTTTATTAGTGCGTCACTGGGTCCATGACGTCTTTAGTCTTCAATACCGGTGATGCTCATCAACCAGTAGATTATGAATTGAACCCGGTGTCTGCCCTAAGGTTGAATAAATGGAGGGCTATTTCTTTTCACCCTTTTCTTTGCTTTTCTTTTTAATTCTTCAACCCCTTCTTTCTCCGTTCATTCATTTTCTCCTTTTTATATCATACCTAGGACTTTCTAGTTCTAAACTATTGGTATTGTCCTTGGGTAGATCCCTCCGGCTCTGGCGGATCATAGGACGGTTTTCCCTAACCTTAGTCACCTTATAACTCCATGACTATCCTAATGATGCCATAAAACCAAAACCATTGAAAATCTCTCAAAGTGTCGATAATTAGTAAAGACATTTTGTTGACACCTTGAGAGTTTGATGATTTTCAGAAAGACTCCCCCTTAACATGTGCGCATAAGTAATAAATTTGAAATTTGCACATGTCGGAAAGCGTTGGCACTTTTGAATTGATTGACTTTCAATGAACCTGATCGTTACGAGACACGCTTACATCACCAGTTAAACTGGCTTGAAATTATTACCCGTCCAGATCAGATTCAAAGATTATCGCTCGAAATTGGTACATTCTACTCAGACATATCCGTTGCGAGACACGTTTACATCACCAGATAAACTGGCTTGAAATTATTACCCGTCCAGGATATGACCTTTCGACTCGAGACTGTTGTTATCGTCAATTCGAGGGTCAATTCTTGAGTCTTGTACTCATGAGATATCATCGTTGCTTCCACCATATTTTAATCACATTTTCATTCTCCCCCTCAAAAATAGCATAATTATGTTGTTTTTGACAAACTTTTGATTAAAATATGCTCTTTTTGAGGTGTTTGTGGAAGAATGTCAAGAACGTTTGTAGATTTGGAACAAAGATTTTTCAAATACTCCCCCTTAACAAGGGAGTACTTGTCCTTATGAGCAGAATGTTTGAAAAACTTTAGAAAACATTCTGGTTTTAATTCTGCTCATAAGTAAGAAGCTTTCGCTCCTTTTTCAGGATTGAGGCACTGAAGCGTACCTCAGGGTCCTTTCTTTGGGGTCCGGGTTGTACACTGTTATGTGTGCACAAGCCGTAGTGATATTAGAAAGCAAAATGATGAAATGAAATGATGATCAAATGAGACAAATTGTACCAATCAAATTATGCAGGACGCCGGAAAGTGAGAATGTTTGGAATTCTGGCTCGTCCTCCTACGTAACTCTCTAGTCTTCTCATCTGCACTCAATACGAGTCAATAACTTGACTGTTAATCCAGTTCATGCTGCATGTCTTTAGTAGCTTCTTCGTACGCTTCTTTTTGGCGAAGTTTCTGAATCAGCTTCCCCCCAAACTGACAACCGTCTTTCGCAGATTCGTAATTTTGATGAAGTTACCATGTCTTCTAACTTTTGAAGTTTTAAGTACACAGCGGAATTTGTAGATGACATCGTAAACCACACCAAGCAAATCTGACTAGTCACTCAGTAATGATTATACTCAATGCGGAAACTCCGATTGGGGGGTAACATGCAAGAAATCAGCAAGATCTTTTCACATAAGTAGGCTACTTCACACATCACAACCAGTGAAAGTTGAAATGATTACACCAAAATACAAAACTGAACCACTGATCATCTCTGCGGACATCTCTCCGGTAGTAATAAAATTGTTAGCTCGATCATGTGAGTCTGTTATGCATCCCCGATGTGCACATTTCTTCCCCCTAATTGTAGATACATGTGGAAAAAGAGTGTTTTCGCAAAAAAAAACATCAAAGAATGAAAGAAAACTCAAAGAACATCCACTATCTCTTCCCCCACGATGTCTTCGCGGAATCGAAAGCATACACACTATGGTTACGATGGAAACGGAGGCAGCGTAAACCATGTATGTCCAATTAGTCGAAGATGTGTGAAGTACCATATATAGCTTGTTGATAACTCTGCTTTCATAACTGGATGGTGTGTGTGTTTCATGAAGTGGGGGATCTTCAGCTGCAGTCTCAGTATTGGAGGCAGTTTGTTCTACTGTTGATGATGATTCTGTTGTATGTGCATTTTCAGCAACTGATGTTGTTGTAGTAACAGATGTATCAGGTGCTTGATTGTTGAAGAGTTGTGCAGCGGAACTTGTGGATACATCAGAAGCACGACTAACGAGAGTATCATCAAACACTGGAGCAAACAAGTCTTCCAAGTCTTTCGGTTAATAGATAGAGGTGCAACTGAAGAACCAGGGAAGTTGAGACGGTTGGATTCGGGTCCTAAGCTGTTGTACTCAGAAGCCATAACATTAAGCTCGGGTCCGAAACTGAGTTGTTCCGAAGCCATTGTCATATCTGAAAAGAAAGAAGAGACAAACAGAGCACATGGATCCCCAAGGGAAATTGGGTTCTAGATGTTAGAAGCATGAAGTTGTTGTGTCATTTATCTTCTTGACACCCGAGCACATGATTTCTATGGTGTTCTTTCAAGCCTCAGGGATAGATGTTGTGGAATTCACATTCGTTTTGGTGCAACTGTCTAAAATCTTTCCAGTAGGAATCCACCTAAGACCAATCGTTTTGAAGACTCTACCCGTGGGAACCCACCTAAGGTTAGATCTAGGAGATGTTTTCCTTTTAGATGCAGTGGAATGAAATGTGGGAGCATCACTTAGTTGAGAAAACCTATGTCCTATATTGATCCATTTTTTAGGTTTCTGATTCTTTTCTTTTGGTTCAACGGGTTTGTTTGGTTTGATTGTCTTAGTCGATTGTGCCTTTGCACGTGTATTCACTTCATGAGGATGTTTTGGCACACAGACATTGCAACTTCTCTTAGATGCCAGCCAATTCCTATTCGTTTGTTGAGTGATCCTAGGTTTTGGTTTGCAACTATTAGCAGTGTTCTGTAAAACAGTGGAAGGCATCACACAGGGTTTTGGACCTAGAATTCCATCCTTTTGAAGTAGTGCCTTTTTCCTCGCCTTTTCTAGATCATAGTTCTTGTTCATGTCATTTATGCCATAAGACTCTTTACTTTTAATGCTCGCTTTTGATACTGTTTTTGAACTAATCCTAGATGAGCCAGGTATAAACACTTGTTGAGGTTTAGCAGAGACAGATGCATTTTTCTTAGGCCAAGAATGTGGAGTGACTGGTTTTGTCAAATCATTTTTCTCAACAACTTGGGAGACAAACCGAGATTTTGAATATTTAGGTCATTCAGATTTAAATGCAGTTGGTTGTCTAACCACTGATTGTTTTCTGATGGGTTGTAGAAGCGGTTTCCCCAAGATTGATGGTTTTGCAAACTTAGTATCCACATTTTGGCCAGTCAATCTTCTTCATTTGTTTTGCAATGCAGCATGTGCAAACACCTTTGCTTGAATTTGAACTTTCAACAACTCATTTTCTTTAATTAATGTATCCATACGTTTACTTTCTTCATTCAAAGATTTACCATTGTTGCCCGAAGTTAAAGATTCGTTTTGCAGTTTAAGTTCAAGTGAGATGCAATGTGCCTCTAGTTTTGAAAAATCTTTTTGAAACTGGGCAATGGTCCTTTTGAGACAAGCATTTTCAAACTCGAGAGTTTGATTTGATGGTACATTTTTTGTTTTCATTTGATGGATCAGGCAAAGGTTGTTTGACAAGATGTTCGTCAAATGTTTGACAAGATGTTCGTCAAAATTCTGATCAACCCCTCCTTCATTTCTGAATTCAGGTTGTTCAGTAAGTTGGTGATTATGAGCAGACATACTATTATTGACAATTGATTGTACCTCAGCCATTGGCTCTTCGTCAAATATAGGCTCTGTGTCATATGTGGGTCTGACATCTGCACAATCCGCATCTGTATTATTCCTTGATTTGCTGCTATCATCCTGCTTTTCAGATTCAGTCTCACTGCTTTCTGTTTCTATCCCACTGCTTTCTGTTTCTATCCCCCTGCTTTCAGTAACACCCAAATTAGCTTCCAATGCTTTACCCGTATTAGCTTGCTCTTCTTGAATCTGCAACATCTTTTCATTCACTCTTTTGTCATACTCTCTTTTGTGAATTACTCTTTCAGCAATTGACTTTTCAATCGAATTCATTTGTTGGGTCAGCATGTCTAAAAAATTAGAGAAAGGTGACATCTGTTCATTAATTTGCGACCTTGTTTGATGCATTTTCTCTCCCCCTTGATTGTTGCGATGAAATAGGAAGAATCAAACTAAATTGCGTAAAGTTGATGTGTCACACACAAGGTTGAATAACGGTTGTTGAAGGAACTTGTGAAACGAGGAAAGATTACTCTTGAAGTAGCTTGTGGATGTAGGATCTTTAAAGGATAATAACGGTTGTTGTTGAAGATTAGATTTTTGAACGGTGAATAATCTTGAACAAACACTGAGGATTTTACTCTAGAAACTCAGAGAATTCAATCGTTGAACCTCGGAGGATTTTACACTAGAAACTCGGAATATTCTTATGAAACGTGATAGATCTCACAAACTTGATAAAAGTGAAGAAAGTCGACAAACTACGAACCTGAATAATCTCAACCCAAACTATAATCACTCTCGGATAACAAAAACTAGAACAATAACGTGATCCTTAATTATGTCCGTGATCAAAATAACCAGCTTGAATTTCTTTGTTTTAAAAAAAATTCTACCGAGTATACACTTTTAAAAAAAATCGGACATGTGTGAAAAATAAAGTCACCACTTAACCCCATGAGTCCAACACTTAACCCAATACTGAAGTCAGCCCAAGTTGAATAGGAGTCCAATAGAGTTAACCCTAAATTGTCTCAATATAAAATCACCACTTAACCACTCTAATAAACCCTAATCTCTCACTTCACTTTGAACACACACGCAGTCAATCTGCTTCTTTTCTCTTCAGTGAAGTGAATTTGAACCAATGATATAAACATAAGAAAATTCGTCCCTCGAGCACCAAAGTAAGTACGTGTTTTGATTCTTGTTTTTCGATTATACCGAACCAAAAGAGGGATGAAATGGTTTCATTTTGTTCTTTTCTTTGAAATAAGGTTCAAATATTAAAGAAAACACTTGAGGTTAGTTTATTGATCCGTGATGGTTGAATGATTTCGAATGGTTAATTTCTTGAGTGGTTGTTCGAATCAAATAAAACTGAGATCATTTGGTATTTCTTTTTCTTGTTAGATTGAACCAAATCAAAGTGGGGATGAAAACCGTATGGTTTTTGTTTTAACTTGTAGGATTCGAATATGAATTTTCCAATCAATGATGATTTTTGTTTCGTGTGATGGATCTTTGAAAGATCTTGAAGTTAATTGAACTTCATGAAAACAAGAAACTGAGATCTTTAGTTTGGTTCGGTGATGATGACTGATGAGGAAGTTATTTGTTGTTCTTCACTGATTAAGTTGTTATTTGGTTGTAGTATTAGGGGATGGTTATTTGTTTTAATTTTGTGTTGAGGGTAATGATGGATCTGTGATGATGTCTCTTGATTGGTTTTCTTTTAAGAACGAATCGTATATGGAAGCAAGAGAGAATCTGAGATCTTAAACCCTTTCCTTTTCGTGTTCAGTGGTGAGTTGAGGAAGATAGATCGATGATGGTTTGACTTTTGTGGCTCGTACGAGTCTTTGTTTATAAGAAGAGTAAACTGAATCGTTCAACTATATATCAATCGTTCGACTAACTATAAATTGTTCGACTAATCTTTCAATCGTTCGACTTTCAATCGTTCGACTAACTTTTAAATTGTTCGACTAATCTTTCAATCGTTCGACTTTTAATCATTCGATGTAAAATCGTTCGATGTTAAAATCGTTCGATGTAAAATCGTTCGATCAGTAAATCGTTCGATCAGCCGAAGAGAAAGTCTAACTCGACTACTCTTAAATCGTTCGATGGATCCAATTGTTCGACTAAAGCAAATTGTTCGACCAAACAACTCTTTCGATCAAATAAGTCTGATACAGTAAGAACTCGGATGAACCGTAGATTTTTTCTTAAATCTAATCTTTTAACAACCTAAATTACCCCTAGGCGAATGATACCACTTGAAATTATTAAACACTAATAGGCCCTAAATCTAGAGAGAGAAAGTTAGAGAGAGAAAGAGAGATTGGAAGATGATCATCATAATATGGAAATGTTTAAGCATTCATCAACCAACAACCCTTTCCCTAAGGATGGGAAGGGGTATTTATAGTTTTACATGGTAGAGGGCTTGATGCCCTAATTACATTAACAATACTTAATAAAACAAAACAAACTAAATAAACGACACAGCCCATGGGCCTTCTACACAGGCTGGGCCTAATAACAAACCTAAAGGCCTGAGCAACCTTAATACAATATGATCAATACTTGAATAATACAAAACGTGTTCCCAATAGTACTAGTGCTAGGTTTTCTAGAAATCTTAATCGGTTCAGTATCATTCAAATTTTGACTTTTCTGTTTAATGACTGTACCTGCGGATCCTTTGGTTATACCACGCGGATCCAAAGTTTTGGATCCGTGGGATCCGTGGGTCATTGACTCAGTTGGTGTAGTTTTATTTTCTTTTGTCGTTTGATTCTGAAAATCACTTAAGTGACCATTTTTCATAAAATCTGGTTTGAAACTACCATGAGGTATTTTTAGTAACCGCATTATGTCATCTATACAGCTTATGTGTTTATCAAATCTCTTAAGTTTGTTTTGTTTGATAAAATCCTTCGTGTAAGTTTTATCACTTCTATTTCATATTTTAGTTTCTGACATGATACACATGTTTTAACACTTTTGTCTTTTTCTAATCTAATAACTTTTTCTTTTATCTGACGAATTTTATTTTCTAAACGTTCCTTTTTGGTTTTTAATAACTTATTGTTATTTATTACTTTTGAAATAATTTTACTTAGTTTGTTATATTCTATATTTAACATGTTATCATCAATGATAGAGTATGAATCAGAATGTACCTCATTTATGTTAGCCATGAGAGCAACCTCGTTTTCATCGTCTTTTTCACTTTCACTCCAGGTTCTAGTAACGAGTGCTTTTTGAGATTTCTTCTTTGAAGACTTGGAACATTCTTTTATCAAGTGACTAGAATCTCCACTTTTGAAACATTTTCTATCTATCTTTTCTTTCTTATTATCGTGATCTTTCCTAAATGATTTCTTTTCTTCATTTTCACTATTGGAACATGATTTCTCATCATCACTTGATTTGGCTTTAGCCTTCAAGGCAATGGACCTCATTTTTCCCTTTTTGCCTTTAACTATCTCCGAATCTTTTTCCATCATCATTTCATGAACTTTGAGGTTTCCTATGAGCTCGTCCAGTGTCATACTTGAAAGATCCTTAGATTCTTCAATAGCTGTCACTTTTGCTCTCCATTTCGGGTGAAGTGCTCTTAGAAATTTCCTGACAAAATTCTTACTAGAAAAGGATTCATCAAGTGCTTTAAGTGATGCAATAATAGTATTATACCTAACAAACGCACTATCAAATGTCTCATTTTCAGAGATAACAAATTGTTCGTATTGTTGAACAAGACGATCAATTTTGTTATCTTTTACTTGTGAGTTTCCTTGATGAGTGATACTCAGAGATGGCCAAATATCTTTAGCTGTTTTACACATAAAAATCCTTTCATATTCATTCTTAGGTAAGGCGTTGTAAAGCATTATTTTGCCTTCATTGTTTTCGGCAATTAGAGTCTTTTGCTTATCATTGTGACGAGTAAGATAAGTTTCTACATCCCGACCACCCGAAATATCATTACATATAGGTTTGTAATCACCATCAATAATTATATCCCATAGATTTATGTCCTTTGACTTCACATATGTCTCAAAACGGTTTTTCCAGTCTATAAATCTGTTTGGTTCAAAAAGTGGTGGTCTTTGTATAGATTGCCCTTCTTTAAAGTTTTCAAAATCCATTTGATCGTTTCAAGTTTTAAAATACAATATATTTTAAAATTCTTGAGTAACACTGCTCTGGTACCAATTGTGGAAAACTAGAAGGGGGGTTGAATAGTTTTCCCGTTTAAAATTTAAACTGTTTTGTTACTTATGTGAATTCAATGAAGTTATGCACAAACAATTAAACATACACTATGTATGTTAAGTAAAGAGAGGAAAGATCAAACCACACAACACAGATGTTTATAGTGGTTCAGCTACAAGGATTCTCTTCCTTTGCCCTACTCCACTCCTCGAGTCTCTAACTCGAGAGATATTCTTCACTAAGAAACATACTCCCTTCTCGGCGGAGAAAACCTTAATACACGTCGCTTACACCCTTTTTCTGGTACAAAGCTAAATACCGGGTTCTACTTCAAGGAAGAACCAACCTAACGTCGCCTATACACTTATCGACACTAAGCTAGATGTCGAGTTCTTTACAAGGGTACAATTACTCCCTTTTTTCACACTAAGTGTTTTGAGGACTAAAACAAAAACCGGAATTTACTGAATGAATGAGATAATATGATATCTATGTCCTAATGAGTTACACAACCGGTAACAAACAAGTCTTGCAACAGAACGTTGAAGCTTGTTGATGCTTGATCTCTTTTGCTACAAAAAGAAAGATCACTACTGAATGATATGGGTTAGTAAATGAAAGAATGTATGTTTTCTAAATGTGTAAGTGATAAAATGGCCAAATGATCAGCTTGCTATTTATAGGCAAGCTGATGAACAGGCGGCGGATCCGGCGGATCCCAAAAAAGGGATCCGTCCTTTATACCATTTGGATCCGCCGTGTCAGGCCAGCTAAGAGATCTTCAAATCTTTCCAAATCTTGCCATATCTTTCCATATCTTCAAATGTCAACTCTTTGGCTTGAAGATCTAAACAAAATATCACAAAATCTTACCAAGATTGTGTACATGATGCATGCCATAATATCATCCTAATATTTAACTAATAAAGTTTCCTTTTTAGGAAATAACATGTATAAACATAAAATGCAATGTCTTAGTGATCTTTGTAAAACATAAATGAGTTTTAAAACCTTTGGCTAGTATTTATGATTTGCTAAAAGAAATACTTTGTATATGTTATTACAAAAACAAAATAAAGATAAAGTTTCCTTTTTAGGAAATAAATTTGTAAATGTACCTTTTAATGATTTTGTAAAGTATAAGATGTGTTTTAAAAAGGACTTTAGCTAGTATTTATAATTTGCTAAAAGATATACTTTGTAATTGTCATAAACAAAACTAAGTAAAGATCGTAAAATATAAATAACGTTTTTAGGACGATATTTGTATTAACAATCTCCCCCTTTTTGCTGATGACAAAACATAAAGTATATTTTTAAGCAAAAGAGTAAATATAGTATGAGTCCTTTTAAAAATATAGATTAAGTTTATTTTATGCAAGTGTAAAAGCTATTTTGACCAAAAATGAATGTAATATGATCATTTAAACTTAATCTTTCTTTTTTTCTCCCCCTTTTTGTCGAAACAAAAAGAAGAGTTGTGTGGCGGAATGCGATTTTGAGAACTTTAATAGCCCACCTTGTTTTATACTCCCCCTAAATTGAATAACAAGATAATGATATATGAACCTACAAAACAATGGGTTAGAATATGAATTGCTCCCCCTCGATGCATACTCCCCATTGCTAGAGTATCAACGTATACATTTCAAGGATATGAGATACTACAAAAGAAAAGTTATTTATCAATAACTTCAAAGTAGAAGTACAATGCATATGAAATAGTCATCTAAACAAGAGTTTCAACCCATTTGACTTAAAAAGTCAACCATAAGTGTTTGGTTAAGATTTTGTACTTAATTGCATATGGTGATGATATGGAGTTTCATTCTACAATGGAATAAATATCTTCATTCCTTGTTCCGGCATATGTCCAAGCTTCTGATGCCATGTTATTGCAACTCTATGACTTGGACTATGTGAAGCAACAGATGCTTCCGCCTCCTCCATTATCTCTCCCTTCAGTTGGTATAAGTTCACAACCACCTTTTCACCTTTCATAAGTAAAAGCGCACCTTGTATAACTTTCATGATCTTGTTTTGTATTTCAACGTTTCAAAAGTAGATATCTCTGGCGTAATTAAAACGAAATAGGGACTAAACATGAAATCCGTGTAAACCACAGGAACATTCGTGTAATTTTTTCTATTTTGTATGCTAGAACATTTAGTGTGGCTTGATCCTCATTGTGAGATGCATTCTTTTCTTTCAACACTACTGTGTTTATTTTACTTAACTGGGTGGACATCACATCTTTTTTTAAGCATCACCACATAAGTTTTTGATAATCTATATGCTATAGGTACGAGTTTGATGAGCGAGGTGAAGAATATAATGTACATGTGTTTATGTCATGAACACGACGAAAATGAACTCGATGATGAAACTGGTGCACATGAGCACATCGTCAAACACGAACGTACATGAGCTACCTACAAGATCGCAAAAACACGTTCATAGTTCAAGAAAATGATATACACATATGGATGTCTAATGGATTTTTTTTTTCTTTCTTGATTTTAGAGACGTGTATTTGAATAGCATCGTCATGTATCATATCAAATCTTGTGTATGTTTTCATTATGCAGATTATCAAGAAATCGTTAATGTTTCAAAGAATATATATGACGCCTCTTTGGTGCACATGTATTTCGTAAGTGTTTACACATGTATTTTATTATTAGACTTTGGTGCACATGTATTTTGTAAGTGTTCATCCATGTATTTTATTATTTGAAAGACTGACTTTCAAGAAAGTATAAAAAAAAGGTTACATAATCTGGAAATTTAAAAGTATATTTTGTTTTTATAAATTTCCACGTAATTTTTTTTCTTTCAAACGAAATAGAATTTCCTAAAATTCGGAACTGCCAGAAAATTTGTAGTGTAGTAGTTTATCATTTTGAATTAAATAAGAATTAAGAAAAAAGAATAAACATAAGTGGTCTAGATTGATTCTCGCAGTTTCCGCGATTTTTTTTTTCTGAAAAGAACCCTATGTCCCTACCTATATGCTACATAGTATTATATATTTTAATGTAGAGCTTAAATAATGGCTTAGTTCAAATAATAATGTGCTTGCCTTTATCTCAATAAGTCCAAAAGTCCAAAATTTTCGAGCCACCTTTATAGACCTTTTTTTTTTTTTTTTTAAGAATAAAAATAAAATTTTTTTTTTTTTTTTAGACCTTTTTTTTTTTTTTTTTAAGAATAAAAATAAAACATCACTCTTAACTCAACACAAACTAAATAAATTTGATCTAAATTTTACGATATTTTTCATAATAATCACAAATTTGAGAAGCAGATTCATAGTACGACTTGGTATATAGTAAACGTCATAAAACAAAACAGATGGTATGGAAATGGACCCAACATGTGCTAATGGAATAGAACCACCATTAGCAGCCATAATCAATTTTGAAGAATCAAGATATAAAGAAAAAAACTGAAACAAAAGATGACCCATAGGATGATTCAGTGGGGCGGATCTTGAAGTTTTTAGGGCAAAACACAATTAACTTAGCAATAAATTAAATTAGGGCAAAAACACAATTAATTGCAAACACAAAATTAAACAAACCTGGTGACTGGTCGTGGTGGACTGGTGGTGGAAGACTGGAAGCAGTCGTGAGTCGTGACTGGTCGTGGTGGTAAGGAGCAGGAGACCAGGAGCTAACTTCTTTTCTTTCTTTCTTTGTATTCAGTCTTCTTTTCTTTCTTTCTTTTCTTTGGGTTCTATTTTTCCCGTTAATGGATTAAATAATTTAAGTGGGCTAAATGGATTGTAGGCTATAAAAATTAAAAAGTTAAATTTTATTAGACTCTTAAACATATTAAAATATTAAAGTTTTTAAGAAAAATAATCGGGAGGCCGACTTAATAAATATAAATTTTTTCGGACGAAATACGGATAAATTAACACTACTGAGCGAAAAAAAATGAGGGGGGGGGGGCCTGGGCCCCCCGGGCCCCAACATAGATCTGCCCCTGCCTATAGCATCGGACATAACACATACCCAATGATCTACGTTCAAAACTATAGAATGGCATAAATTTTTTGATGGAGTGATGTTGTGACGGCATGGACGTCACCATTTACATGTTATATATAGTCTATACATCTCGTATATACACATCTAACACAGTATAATTTAGGTACATGAGAAGTTAATCTAAAGTTGATAACAAGAATATATAAAAAAATATTAACCGTCTTATGTTGCACA